>JAOCNB020475112.1:0-14837 GCA_026546465.2 Palythoa caribaeorum
TATATGATTTTTTTTCTTTGGTTTTTGATGCTTACACTCTTTTTCACTGTGAAACAAATGCAGCGTAATTATTAAAGCCAGGTCAGTGATGGTAAAAGGTTTGCTTGTAAAATAAATTTAAATAAAAAAACTGTTGTTTTTACATCTTGATTTGAGCAAAACTCATTAATCCTGCTTCACACTAGCGACGTAAGCGCAAGGACTTTCACACTAAAACACAAGCGACGCAAGCAAGGTGGGTACGCATGCGCCGTATTCCTTTTTCTTGCGCTTGCGCCTGCGATAACGTTTTCTCGCTTTACACGAGATTTTCTTTGTTTACATTATTTGCTTCATTAGCATACGTGCATCTCTTTCTAACTGAGATAAAAATTAAGAAGTTCTGAGTATTGAAAAAGCTTTGCAACGGAAACCTCTTCTGAAAGAAATAAGACCCATAAGTTAAATACTGTTTTTGTGATGCGTTTTTGAATATTGGACAAAGAACGTAAGAACTCATTAACGGTTTTGCCACCTAGAGGTTTGCGTTTTTTTTAACCAAAGTTTGGCCGCTAACCTCTCTTTCTTAGCCTTTCTCATGTTTTAAATTCAATTCCTTTTTATTTTGGTTCTTTCTCTACCTGAAGTTATATGCAAATGAGCAAAATGTAGACAATGACGTCAGAAAAGATTCGCCTATACGCTCGCCTTGGTTCACCTACAAGCATGTGTGAGCATGCGCTAGCTATGGTTAGCCGCTGAAGAGATCGACTGGAGGCTCCGTCTTCTTCCGTCCTCACACATACAGCAAAAACCCGGTTTTAAAAATCTACGGTCTGGAGGTCGCTTTCAAAAGCCTCTGGTATTGGTGCGCGAAAAGAGAAACCACCAAATCCGAAGAAAACATAATAGTCGTTTCCAAAAATTTCTGGATACGTGTGCGAACGGGGAATTGTAATAAAACTTGTCGCACTTTGTCTGAAACTTATCGCACTTTGTAATAAAAACAGTTGTCGCACTTGGAACTTCCCAACACCAAGTCAACTTAAGCTTGCTAAAAATAATGCTTTCAGTTAATTTTTACAAAAGATATTGTCAGGGATTTGACAATATGAAAGTGCAAGAATCTATCACTATTGATTGTAAACTGACGGAAGTCAAATACCAAAATGTGAATTAATCAGATCAAACATTAGTTAAAACGAAATGCTTTTACGCAGTTTGTATAATCATACAAATTTTAGACTTCTTTGTCAACGAATTAAGCAATAACGAAACGTTTTTATTTAAAATTATATTGGGTCCGTAAATATCTTTTGGTACACGCACAGTGGAAATAGTCGTTACAGAAACGTGGATAAACATACACAATAGCCGCAGGAAAGCAAGCTATATTTTCCCATTATAAAACGAAGAAAACGAGTCTAGTTTGTAAAACGAGGAAGTCAAAAGTTTGTATGCAAATTTCGATTTTTTCCTCTTCTATTATATTTTTGTTGTACGGAAACACGCAATACTAAATGCCAATAATAACAAAGTACCGGATGCTTGGGCATCTTGTAAATATTGATCACTTATCGAACAATATAAATATATATTTAGCTATATCGCCGTTTACTCTAAACTGGAAGACGGAAAAAATAAGATTTGGATTTTTTTGTGACGCAAGCACTTCTGTATAAAACGTCTTGAAACTGAGTAAGATTCTAGCCTGCGCCGCAAACGAACTAATTATTTCACCTGTTTTTAACTGCTGGAAGCCGTCTTCACGCAGGCTATACTATAGTGAAATACATGCACTGAAATTGAGAAAAAAACTGAATGATATATGACCAGTCAAGTCCCTCCTTTCTCATTTACTGATTTCACGAAACCATACTTTGAAGCGGGCATTGCAAAGGGAGTGTTAAATGGCGTAATGGCTCATACAACTTGAAATTTGTAACTAAAATCATTGCGCACTGGATTTTACTTTCGTCAACCATGTCTACAACTTGTCTCGCGACAATTTCAGCCATCGCAAGGGGTGTTACACGTTGCAACTGGCTCGTGCTGACTCGTCTCTCGATGGCGTTACGACATGCGAGTTGCACAAAAAATTGCATCATGAAGTAACATTAGATTTAGATTTTAGGCAAGGTGTAGAGTGTCTGCAATAATTAATCAAAGTTTTGCAGTCAAATCAGTGACAATACGCGATATAGATCGCCCCTAGAAATTATAAAACCAGTACACGAACTGATAAAAAAAAAATAGTTTCAGGGCATTCAACTTTAACAAAATCTACTTTCTACCAGATGACCAAGATATTTGTTGCTGTAAAATGATAAAAATGATAAAAAAATTGGTTTGAAGATGAAATAAAGGTCTTTCCTCGAGTCTTTTTTATTTTTTTTCATCTTTTTAGTGTTGGTTTTGTAGTCCCCGCCTTCGTTGATTTTTTTTCAAACACTGCATGGGGCAAATTTAGCTACTCTATCTCAATCTCTGTTCTGTCTGCCAAGGTGAGAATTATTGTGGGCGGCCAGCCGCTCTGCAAGCAGCTATCACTGTCACACTATCATTTGACAAGATCCTAAAAAGGTTTTTTTTAATACAATACGATCTTGTTCCCACGAGATGAATGATAATAATTCAAACTAGCGTTCTATTTTAAAACTCACAACAAAAGCAAAAGTGAAATGATGAAGTGAACACAGCAGTAATAACGGGAAAATGCTAACTAGTGATATCGTTATGTAAACATGTGAAGAATCAGAAAAGAAAAACAATATATATATATATAACTTCAGTTCGCCAGCAATATTGCAGACAAAAACCGTTATTCTAAAATTGTATTCTATAAAGATAAACTGAAACTCAGAAAATGTTAGGAAAACATCATATTCATTACGTCAACATCCGCATAATTTTGTAACTTGCTTTTAATTTTAACCCCGCTACAGCTTTCACGGCTTTAATCAATTTTCTTTATAAACTTTTTATATAAACTACAAATATTCCACTTGTGCGTTAAACAAACTAGGTAACAAATATATTCGCGGCCAACACTGAATACCGACAATACGCAACACTCGGGGGCACTTTTTTACAAATGCAAAAATTTTTGATAATTTGCGGCTAGTCACCAACTGTTATCTTTCTGTGCCGCCCAATGTTTAATTTCCTTTATTTCCTGGCAAAAGAACGCAAACTTTGAAGTTTTTAAATTCCGGTAGTTTTCTCCGACGGAACGTTAACCTATCGGCTGGTTGCAAAAGGTCATGGCGTGGCCGAGAGATTTCCGGCAGTTTGAAGAGATGACTTTTGTTAAATAAATTGCATTGCTAACCGTCATCCAATAGGATATTAGACTTGGAGTTTGTAAAAGATAACAGCAATATGCGAGATCTGTTTACACCACTACAATGTTAAAAGCTTCTCGCGAGTAATCATCGTCTTGTATTCGGTTCGGGTTTGTCAGTCGAAATTGTGTTACATTTTCGTTTGCGCTGAGACCGAACTCAAGCTGAGAGAGGACTTATTCGGGATATCTTTCCTCGATTCATGATGGATTGATTATTATTTTTAAGTTACTGGTGCCTGACGAATTTATACGTTATTTGGAACAAGGAAACCGGCTTATTTTTTGGTGTAGCGTGTTAAGTTCATATCCCAACAGCAGTGGATGGTAAAGGTTATGATTGATACTTCGTTATAAGGAACATTGGATAATCAGAGTTCATTTTAGTTGGTCATTTGGATTTTATCTACCTCACGTTGGACTCGATTGTTTTCACAGAACAGCAGTTTACAAAGGCAGTTTATGGTTTTCTATTGACATGAAGATTTGTCAAACCATAATTGATTTTCAATTATTTTTGCTCAGTGTTATCACTGCAGCTGAGCGAGTAATCGAAAATGAAATTTCGCAAGGAAGTGAACCCACGAATGCGTACTCTATAAACACGCCGCGTACAATGGATGAAAATCTTTCTCCTGCGTTGATAACCAAACCTTTACATCATAAAGAGCTATTGTTCAGTCCACGACTTCCCAATCACTCTTCGGCATCTTTAGACAAAGGCTTTGAGAAAACTGCAGCTCAAGTGTCCATTTTATATACTCACAAATCTAACGACCCGGAAAATATACAAAGGACAAGAGAAAGTAATTTTGTTGATAGCACTACGACCAGAAACCACGAGGTGTCATTGAGTGCAATACCAGATATTGCAAGACCACTGAAGACGTCAGAACAAATAGAAATACGAGAAACACCGTTGGAAAGTTTGCAGAGTGGTATGGACAAAACTGTCTTTCCTTTAGAAGCTACTGTTACTAATACAGCGAAGCGTTTTACTGTATTGGAAGAACACGGGACCTCGACTTCTGTTCATTTTTCTCAAACTGCAGTGAAATACACAGATTTAATAAAGGCGACGAGCAGTTTAGGTGACAAGACACCAAAGGCGGCAAGCATGTCTGGAAAATTAGAACAGACGAGCGTTATGACCGAGGTCAATGAATTACACAGTAGGGCAATTTTTACGCCAATGTTTTCAAAAGCTTCAGTATGGAACATAAATGTTGGCACTCTTAAAACTGCGGTCAGATTTCCTAGCATGGTATCTTCGAGTTATAAATACATATCAAGTGTTTATGTTACAGAAAATAATCTGGAACATTCAAAAAGGCCGACCACTTCATTGACACTTGCCCCGACTGGAAAATCCGTGGAGCTATCCGCATCAAGAATTAATATCCCTTCCGAGTCTAGGGTTTTGCCAAAGCTATTTAGTACTATAACTGGCTCTATAGCTACTGCACGAAAACAAAAAATATATGGTTCTGCAATGTATAGTACTTTAGTAACATCAAAACCCAGGTTTACAGAGAATTTATTGAAACAGATAAGCGCCACTATTGAAGGAAAGAAATCTCCATACTCAACCGAGCCGTCGGCGTATTCAATTGCGCCATTGAGTCGCCGTGTGGTTGTTCACACATTGTCTCGAAATTTGTCGGGAAATAATGTCGGTTCTACGGCTGAAACAAGTGGAGTAGGAATTTCAGTTTCGCAATTAATATCAAGTTCTGGTCGTTTGCAGACGAAAACTGCCATTTTACAAATACTTCCATCGCCTTCTGCAACAAGACATTTGGACATTTCACAGAGTATCTTAAGCGATGAAAGCTCCCCCCTCCCTTTGGCCTCTCCAAGCACCTCGTCACCTATTAATCTTACTCAAGAGCTGAGCAAAACCAAAACACTTTTATCAAAGAAAACTTTCACAATTTTGAAAATAAAAGATAACATTTCATCTCAAAATGTTTTTGGTTCCCAAACTTTTTTCAGTCAAACCGTTGCAATGGAAGGGAGAAAATTGGAAAACAGAACTTTTACTTCGGATATTATGAAGCCAAGTCAAAACTTGACAGTAAGCAATGTTTTTAAAGATTCCGCGACGATAGTGCGAAGGAATTTCAGTACTTTGGACAAAAATATTGCCAATGCTCGAACAAGCACTTTTGAAAGAGAATATAAGATGGATTACACCCAATCAAAGTTCCAGTCAAATTTGTTTTTGCAAAACACACCAAGTCTTGTAACAGCGCAAGGATCTTTTTCAACTGCCTTATTCACATCAAAGCCTCTTGTCCAAAGAATTGTGACCAGTAAAGTTTTGCCTTCGTTGAAAACTCAGGTGGTTTCTTCAACGCCTTCTAAAGATACCCCTGTGGTCTCCCTGTGGCTACTTGAATCCCCGTCCATAGGGGTTCCCAGACAGTCTCCAGCTACGACCCCAAAAGTTAGATCCAGTTTCCATTTAATTAATGCGAGTAAAAGTACAACAAAGAGTAACATAGTACTTCAAAAGGTAAGTTCATATTTTCAGGTAATATCATTTCAGTGTGTTTCAGTTATTTTAGAAAGTCAGAGTTAACAAGTGCGCATGTTTAGTACGTTAGCACTGAATAAATAATCGATATATTGCCACGTTTACAAGAATCAAATGGTAAGGTTTTGGTATCATATAATATCAAATTATACAGAAATAAACGGTCATTTTATACTGAAGAGTCTACTCATCTACACTGTCATTTCTATTTTCTAAGGAAAGCAAAATGAATGGCCATTTAATACGGCGGTTTTATCATTTGGTTCAAACGTTTTCAAATATTTCTATACTCTTTAAAAATAGCAAGATGAATGACCACTTTTAACGTTCGGTTCGGCAAAAGCTGAAAGATATAATTCACTTTTATTCTTCAAGACAATAAAAATGAATGGTGGCCGTTTACAATGTATCAACAACTGGTTTTAAGGAATTAAAGATATCAATTTATTTCAACCCAGTAACTGATATGATCATAAGAACCATGCATTTGCGACTTTCGACTAAGGTTATCACATGAATATGCATATCTGGATAATATTATTGATCTGACATTTTTGCCTCAATTTTAAATTTGGCTCTATATTCAAGGTAACCATGGCTGATTGAAATATGAAAACGAATCACACCAAATGGATTAAAAAGAATTCGACTACAGTAAAGCCCATAAAACATAACGGTTTTTAAGTTCAGAGTTTTTTTCGTTTTTAATGGGGATTGTATCTGTATGCGAGCAATGCCGAGGACGTACTTGTGAACTACGTCACAAAATTGTTCATGCATTTTTAACGTCAGAAGGAAAAATACATAGTCTATAAATATACATTACAAGACTATAACGTTTAAACTTTGTACTATCAAAGGTTTAACATATTTTAATTTTACGAATTGATAACTTTCTGAATGTTTTGTTGGTTGCATGCTATTCTATATTTAGCATCGCATCATCGCGTCTTCTGAATCCGGTATCCGGAAACCGATTGATAAGTTAGAACTGTTCGGCTAATTGAACCTCTTTTAAAGTGTTTCAATGATGTTGTCAGTTCAGTCACGAAACAGTAAAAAGATTTTTATTATTCCTTTAATTCCGTTTAAAAGTGGAGCATTGATAATAGCTAGGCAAACTTCTTCATGTGGTTCATTGATGATAAAAAAACGTTTTTGAAGACGAGAAACGAACAAAATGATATTAAACTTGAACCTTGTTATCGAAAAGTCATTAATAATGCCTGTTAATTGTACTGCCTCGGGTTAAGAGTGTAGTCTTTCGAGATCACGAATAGAGACTTGATGTTGCAATTAGCAAAAGCGCAACATTTATGTCTACAGTCTTTCACAAAGGTGTAAAACAGTGATAAGTGCGATTTATGAAGGAGAAAAAAGGGGCTCGGTTAGAATTGGTTTTATTAACTTGGCTTCCACGCAAGAGTTCTAACAACAGGGGGCCGTCCCTCAGGGCAACTGGGGTGATGATGGATTCAAATATGGACAAAAAGATGTCCTGATAATGAAACAAAGCTATCAATAGATCTGATCTGTAGTGAGACATAATAAAAACACGCCTTCTTTAATTAATCAAAACAGACTAAAGTTCACGAAAATCTACGTAAACACGTCTTTAGAGTTTCTAGTAAACTTTGAGATTAATTTTACAGTAATCACGCCAGCCTTGAATCGAATGCGCGAGTCTTTGTGTTAGAAAGAGAAGAAAGTGTTGAGTTGTCACTTATCACTCATTAAGTGATGTTATCTATGAAATACAAATCATTTTGACCAAAAACATCTTAACAATCGTCTTATAATTAATTGGAAGCAATCACTACAGGGTTGAAGTCCCGACCCCCCATACCAAAGTTTTTATTGGGGAAGTGGATGAAAGGAAGAGGGGACGGGGAAGGGGGGGGGTAGGGGGACGGGGGACACATTTTGGCATCTTTTTAAAAACGTTTTGCAGAACATGAAAATTGCAGAATATAAAGCCAAAGAAAGATGACAAACGAAGCGTAGATTAATGATAATTCGTTATTTTGTTTGAAAAACACCTTAGCAATCAATCTGAACAAGGAAGATCTGTGATAATTTAGTTTCGCTAATTTAATTTCTTGATAGATTTTTGTTTTAATATGCAAGTCAGCGGAACTGAGGAGTTTTACCAAAGACCGGGATTTGATTTTAAAATCCTTTTATACCATTTGCGAAATTTTTGTAAAATATAGGTAAAATTAGTGGAATGGGACGTAATATTCAAAAAACTAAACGTCTTCGATCTTACAGATCAGAAATATTACATCCACTATTTTACCTATTTTTTACAAACATTTTTTTAACTAGGAGGAATTATGTCCATTTGCAAAATCTTTTCCGTAATTATTTATCCTTTGCTACTAAGCTTGGGGAATTTTTTTATTTCCCTTTCACATACTTTTGACGTACTTTTCACGTTTATTTGCATGGGGCATCTATTGGGCAGAATGACCGGACAAATAGTTTATTTGCACATCAGCATATTAAAAAAGTATGTCACTGTCATTGGTCACGTGAGTTATGAGTTGTCATATTGTAAGAAGTCTGCGCATGATCAAAACTTGAGCCGATGCCAGGCAAGAATACCAAAGAAAGAGAAAACGTTTTGTTACAAGTGTTTCCATAAAGTTATAGAGGCACGAGTGGAAGTTTGGGAAAACGAGAAATAATCAGTGGGAATACGAGTATCAAAGGGCATCAATTGTAAAGTTTTAAGATAATCGCATTGCTCCCGCCTCGCATTTGCTAACTGCGGGTATAGCAATTATCTCTATATAGTGTATTTCACAATTTAATAAAATTTGTTGTTGTAAAAAATAAAGTCAGAAAAATCTTATAGCTTCCTCCACATAAATCTCAAGTCTTCATTCTTTCGGGACAGAAACACAATTTATGATTTCAGATTTCTTGAGCATGCGCAGAACGTTTACCATACAGGTTCATCGAGAAGAAGGAGATTTGCTGATACGCCTAAAACAATGGGTTCCTTTCATTCTTTATCGATTAAAATTAAAACCATCAGCCCATGTCACTCGAGTTATAGTCGCCACCAGTGGTATTTATACATTCTAGATCTCAGTCGGTTTATAACAAACTTTCCTTAAGTCCAAATTGCCATTACAAAACACAAAACATTTTGATGACCAATTATCTTCAACGGGTCCCCAATTGCAATAATGCATGCTTTTGAGCCAAAACAGTTTAAATCAAATCAACAAACACAATTATTAGTAAATTATTCGGTTTCCGTTCGTATTTAGCAACTGGCAAACTGCTTTTGCCTTATACGTGCCGCTTTTTTCAGCTATTTGCTTAAACCTATTCAGCTTTAGAGGAAAACTGCCAGAAACCGATAGTTTCGGATTGTCACTGGGAGACTACAATAGTTGAACGCTCGCATCGCCGATGCAATTGCAAATGTTTTCCTTAGAGGTAAACGAAATAGTTTGTAGCGGAACAAAGTATCACTCTTATTGGCTAGTGTTCTTTTGTAAATTGAGATTATTACATTGCTAAACTTATAAGAAGAAAAATCTTTCGACAGCGCAAGCATTTCATCATGACGCTTTGCACATTTTTTTTTATGTTTCAGTCATGTTATATTTGAGAAATTTTTATTTCAAAACGTGTACATGTCAACAGCAAAGCTTTTAAAGCAAAGACGTGTTGATGAAGCTCAGAAAATGTTTTGCTGCCTTATCTCACAGATTCGTGTTACCAGACTTACCCTTTCAGTTCCTTGTAAACATCTTTGCGTTTAATCTGCAATTAATTCATGGTTTTCGCTTTTTTCTTTCCTTTTTCGTCCGTCCTATCGACAACAGTTCCTCGTCTTCAAGTTTCTATTAAGCAAATTGGTTTGTTTAGAATAATCATTAATTCTCACTTTCATTTTAAAGAACTTGGCGGTGAAACAGAATCTCCTTGTTATTATTTAAATTGATCAAATCTTGTTTGAAAGCACCGGAATCTTCTTTGTTAAGAGAAGCCAGTGAACAAGGAAAAGAAAGCTAAGATTATAATTAAAACATATTTATTTTAGCTATTCAGACTTGAGGTCCATATAGCATAAAGTGTTCAATTTTACTATGTTTAGCCTTAAAGTAAAAGCACTTATGTTTTGGTCTTCAATGAAGTATGATGTCCTCAACGTTAATTACACACTTAACTGATTAAACACACCTTTAGCAGACATTACTGAAACAAGACTTTTTCTATATTCATATCCGTATATATCACTACCACCAGTTATATTGGCATTGCTGTTCTTTGCCCTTAATGTCGATCGTTTTCGCAGATGCCATCTTAATTACACCGTTTTTTTATAAAGCAGTTTTAATCAGTTAAAAGTTTAAAGGTATTAGGTTCTGCGAGTAGTTTTAAATTAGGAAGAAATATCAAAATCATCGAAGGGTTTTGTATGAACTGAATACTGCCAAATCACAATTAGCTCCGTCAAAGACTGTTGTCTCTAAAGTATATCTTATTTACATATTCCAATCAAGACGATTTTATTTTATTTTTATTATTATTTATCATTTATTATTTATGAAGATTTTATAGATTACAGCACAGGGGGAAACAACAATAGGACACGGGGTCCCTTTATACAAAGGTTGAAACTCCTATGGTCAGCATTAGGCGCCGGCAGTGGGGACAAAACATTTACAGTTTCAGTAACATCAGGATCATGCAGCAGAAAAGCTAAGATATCATTAGAAAGTAACATTGCATAAAATGTATAATTGACAAAAGAGATATTGACTCTAATTATTTCAAAATTAAAAGTACATACGCGACGCGTAAAGTAAATTCAAAAGCCATGAAGACGAGACACAGAAACGGATAAAGTAAGTCAGCTAGGGTTAGCACATGCATGCAGAGATAAGATTTGGGCGCGTCACCACTTAAACTCACCACTGAACTAAATACAGAATATTTTCTTTTCCAGCAAAAAACGTTTACATCAGTTCAGAGGTTGATACCAACACAAGTTCCTTTACCATCTCCATCTTTGAAAACAGTTGACGCTGCTAAATTTCCTGGGGGGACACACGGTGATGTTAGCGTGGCAACAACAGTTAAAACAGTGTTGAGCGCTGCTCAACAAACATCGAGGTTACCGATGCTGCTGGCGATCGCACTTATTCCAAGTATTTTGCTGATTATATTTGTCTTCGCGTTTTTTATCTGGAGACATCGTCGCAAGAAAAACAGCGGCCCAGTTTATAGTATAACCGTTGAATATGGAGATCAAGCGCGGCCGGCAATGGCGCATCAAAACAGTTGGATTGACTTGACAAGAATCAAAGGAATTCACATTGACTTGGAGTTTCCGAATTCGGAAAAGAGAAAAAGTGCAATTATCTCCACAGCACCGCAAAAGGGCTTAAGCGAGATACAAACGCGAGAGTTTCAGCTTCCAAAGTTAAGACAAACTATTGCTAAGCCAAAAGATTATAGTTTGAGTTGGCTAAATGGTATTATCAAACGACAAATTGAAGTACCCCTTCCAGAGTCTGATGAGCGAAGCAGCACCGGCACCCGAAGACCTCTAAGTGTGTATTCAGCTAAAGAGAAAGAAAACTATGAGCCGAATGAAAAAGTCACGAGGCACGAGTCACTTAAATGCACACGAGAGACCCCTCGATACGAGCCCCCAAAATTTGACCGAAAGGCACCTTATTCACACGAGTTTGAATTGACCAACGAGGGATTTGATATGTCTTTAAAAGAGAAAAATAAGGAAATGAATAGCGAATCAATTGCATCGAATGATACCGAATCGTTTGTCTGCTCCTGTACAGAAAATCAAAATTCAGTCAGTGGCCAAACCCTCGAAAACAAGCAGCAGGAAGTGCCAGCCGAAGATATCTTGATAGACTTACCTAAGTCAGATATTCCAACGATCAAACCTTCTCAGGTTAATAGTGACTTCAATAAGTCAAACACAGTTGTTGACAACGTTGCAAAGCGCTATGACTTCGAACTGGAGGATTTTCAGAAAGACGATTCTTTGCTACCCATTCCAAGCCGTCGAAGAGTTTTAATGCTGCGGTCGCGATTTGAATCACTTTAAGTGAAAGATTGCTCTACAAGTTTTTAACTAATCACTTATATTTGCCACTGATAGAGAAGATAGAAAGAATTGATTTTAGTTTTTACAGACGATCTGTCCGGCTGTTGAACGCTAGTTTCATTACAACTTGTTGGCCAGAGCTGTTTTAAAGACCACTAGTTTAGTACCGACTGTAAAGTCATTCGTCCTTTGTTTGTTTAATTACTCGAACTAAAGTGAGTAAAACGTTTGATTAATTTTGGTGTCTTCTTTATTTTGTTTTATTTCTAAGGAACAATAAAAAAAGAAAAAGCAGAAAGCAACGGACAAAAATAACGAAAGGGTTTGACCATCCCTGAGTCTCAAACCAAGTTGCGCCAAACAATTTTTTAGACAATTTTATAAATTTATGCACTGCCGGGTCGCGGTTTCGTTGACAACTGCAGCGTAAACTGTGGTCATAATGTGATCACAACGCTTTTTCTGTGTAAGAGAAGTTTACCTATTATTTAAGAAATAAATTTAATTTAAATCTTTATTAAGTTTCAAAAAAGTTGTTAGAGTGGACTGGTTAACAAAATTAGCAAACTACAAAGACGATTACAAAGTTTCTTTGTTTCATGTTGTGTGCAGGGTCACGGTTATGAACCTTTGTTCTAGGTATGATGCTTCGTTAGTCTATTGGCCATTTGCTCATTTGCTTCAACGAACCGAGGCCTCGATTCCAGGTTGGTGACTGGGTGCCAAACTCGGGGTGAAAGCAAATGTTTCATGCGATTCGCACAGGTCTTGAGATTGAAACTTCGATTGTATTGTCTTATTTCGTCGGTATTTGCTGATTGTTTGAAAATCGCACGAGAAATGTTTGTTGTTGTCACTTCGTAAAGTTGTTTTTCATCAACATGGAACCGAGACCGCATTTCGTACGTTGAAGTGGAGCCTTTCAGTAAGAAAAAGGGAAAAATAACATAGAGCAAAGAAAATCATCAAGTTTCCTAACCAGTCGACTCCACCGACTAAGTTTTTTAAAAATAGCGTAGCTAATCCTGAAACTGTTCAGAAGTTGGCTTAATCAGCGGGCTTTTTATGGGAGACGACTGAGCCGGAGTACCCGGGAAAAAAACCTCGACATCGGAGAAGGACCGCAAACCCAGCTCACATACTTCTCACCCCGAGAATCAAACCCGTGACGCATAAGTAAGAGGCGGGTTACAATGTCATTGCGCCACCCGGCCAACGTGTCTCCTACAAATAAGTCAAGCAAAAACTATTAATTGTTTTGCCGTATAAAATCCTCGGTAGTCCCAGGAAAACAAGGTTTATAATGCTAGTCTAGTGCTGTTTTCGCTGCTAGCATGCAGATTATAACAATTCAATCTATGGCTCTAGGCATTGGGGGGTGAAGTAGATTAATGGACAATTTATCATTTCATTACGAAACTCTCCAATTACGCATGCACAGTCTAGCTACAAAGGAAGTGGCAGCAGTGGAGAAGCTCGTCAGCACTGCATAGTCAGACACTGAAAAAGACAAAAGTTCTTGTATCCAGTGTCCTTCACTCTCAAGGCGTACCTACTAATCTTATTAGAGCTCGTCAGCACTGCATAGCCAGGCACTGAAAAAGACACAATGTCTTGTCTCCAGTGACTCGGCTGCGCATGCGTCGTTGCAAAGTTTCATATTTCATATTATGTCATTATTTTTTCTTTATAACTACTGCATTCATTATTCCGGCTGTTAATAATATGTGTTCCGCTAAAAATTATTCCGGATCGATATTGAGCAATTATTCCACCACAAAAGCTTCCAAAAAAAATTCAGTTTGTTCATTTTTCTGCTTCATACCCCGAAAATGGAAGATGTTTGATAGACCGTTAGATACCAGTTATTGAAAAACTGAGTTATTAATGTAGCCCACTTTGTAAAAAACCAATTTTCTAATTTTTGACATTCTTTCTGAAACCAAGCTGACTTGACCCGGAAGTGATATGAGCTGTTTTGTTTGCTGGGGACACCAAAAAGCACAAAAGGCAAAATTGGAAGTTTGCGACTCACCTTGGACTTGAGGTGTAATTTGTACAAATTTCGTTTTAATTGTTAAAGAATAAAGTACTTCCAATAAAGAAAATGTCGGGTTTATATCTGGTGTTAATTTAAATCAACAGCCACTAGGTTGTGTTATGTTGTAGAACTTAACTGTATTTTGCCACCATCAACATTTCTAAAATGTTGTAAATTTGATGCAAATAAAGCTATTAGACTTAAAAAATTGAATGTGAAACGTTGATAATCAGGGGATCATTTTGGGCCGATATATGATACTTTCCAAATAGTTCAGATTTTGAACTGAATGTTTGTCCATAATGTAATTTGATACTTCAGTAAAACTAAAAAGTCTGTGAGACAAAAAAGGTAAGTTGCGAAGGTTCCCAGAGATAAATACTGTTTAATAGACTGCAAATAATCTCTTCCTTCGCCCGCGTAAAATCGAAGGACGAGGGGCGGACCTTGGATCGCGCTTGGCTTTTCGATCTCATGGGGAAGAAAGAGACAGTTTTGCAGGCTAAATACTGCCCCCCTTCCTGAAAGTGGTAGCAGCAGCCACCATATTTGGAACAATGGCCACGTACAAAGAGCTAGATAGCGGGCAATTGCTCTTATATTAACCTTTAAATAAAGTGAGCCTGTTTTTCTTGGGAGCCTGGCTGAGCCTGTTTTTCTTGGGAGCCTGGCTGAGTTAGACGTGTAGTGCTGACGAGGCTCAATAAGTTAGAAACCGCTGTCCATGGCTGCTAACACTCTAGCCTGCGTAGCAAGCGTTTGTCGAAATTTTGGACGCGCGGGAAATGGGTGAGCAAAAAAAATATGGAGTAACTATCACCGACTCCATTTTTTT
>JAOCNB020475837.1:0-14828 GCA_026546465.2 Palythoa caribaeorum
GTAGTAGTAGTAGTAGTAGTAGTAGTAGTAGTAGTAGTAGTAGTAGTAGTAGTGGTGGTGGTGGTGGTGGTGGTGGTGCTTATGGTGGTGGTGGTAGATTCGCTTGATCAAAAAACAATACTTACAGCACATCTGTTCTTCTTTACCCAAGTTAAGATACCCAGAATTCCCGAGACAATTATCTGAAGGAGCCGAATAGATTCCATTACAAGCGAATCAATAACAAGTATTACGTACGTACGATCAATTTAAAACCTAAATACCTTACTAATTATATTTTTGACATAATAATACAAGTTACAAATGTGTTGAGGCAATCGGGACGATCATATGAAAATGTTCTGAAAAAATCAGGACGATCGTCTTAATCTCTCCAGCAGTTCTATGTTATATCCATACTCCATAGTTCTAACTATCGTCTGTGTTTCCACTGAATCCTTGAATAAATAGTATATATTTGGGCCGAAATGTCAGTATCTAACATTTAGTGACCGTGGCATGTGCATATATACAACTGTAAGTTAAATAACGAACTCACCTGTGCATTAATTGATATTAATAAATATTTTCATTAGGTAGGTCAACAGCATAGAATGTTTTCAATAGCCTTGTCTTGAAGGGTAACGATTGGATGAATTATTGAAAAACAACTTTAATTAAAGAAATTTGTATTAAAATCTGTTTCAAAAACATTTTTTGTAGCTTGATGTATTCTCAGTGTGATAACCTAAACATTCTGACCTGGGAAAAACGAAATATCGCAGAAACTGAATGCATAATTTAATTTTAGTTTTAATCTAATTTAGACGCTTTTTATTATAAGAACAACTTCATAAGAACAACGAGGCTTAATTTTGTCAAAATTTAAGAACAATTTAAGAACAAGCTCAGGCTGAGGCTCGAAAACTAGGAAAGTTTTTATAGTAGAAAATTGACTAAAACTTAGCGATAAAACATAAAAATATGGAGTATAAAGACTGCCGGCAACAAACAATGAACAAGGCAGTTCGCCTCTAAAACAGCCGTAAAATGCATATGTGGCGAAAGGAGTTTCGTTTTCCAATACTCGGTTTTATTTTGCTTTTTCTTCAATAAAAACCGCTCACAAAAATAAGAACAATTTAAGAACAACTTGAGGCTGAAATCGCCAAAAAATCAAAAACAAGTAACCCTCGGTAAAATGAGTTACTGGTTCTTATAAAAAAAGGCGTATAATCCATTTTCACTGTATAATTAATCACAAGTAATATAGTTGAAGAAAATCAATAGCTCCATGCAGAAATAATATACAAAGAATATAAAGTCTACTTCTTACTCCGAGCACCACCGATTATGCACAACTACTTCAAATATTTTTCCTCTGATAACAATTACAGACTACATGAATATCTGTGCGCATTAGTATACTCTTTTAATGTTCAAAACTATCGTAAATCAGTCAAAAGAAATATTTAAGAGATAACTCTGAATATTCGTGATTTGAAACTCTGTTCCTTGAGGTTTAACTTGCAATAACATAACAATGATCTTTTTTAGCCAACATGTACAGTGGACCCACCCAAAGGACTATCTTTCTCTCTATACCTCAAGCGCCTGTTAGATTGAAGCGTTATGAACTGTAATTTGTGTTACTGCGATTGTACAGACAACTCTAAGCTATTAACTGAAAAAACTTAAAAAGTCGATAGGAAATCGATTGGTAAGCGGACTTTGATATACGTTATTGGAAGAGGGCCCCCAGATGCGACAGGTGTAGCCGTTTGCAGGGAAAATTCTCTTAGCAACACTAAGTTAATTCATTGACTCTTCAGTCTGGTGTGCTACTTCGCTCTGCTTTCTTATGATTCATGTGAAAATATAATGAAAATAATCCACATTTTAATTGTCTTTTTTATGATACCAAAGCCACAAACGTTTTCGAAAGACTAAGAGGATTTTAAGTTCACACAATTCGGGACGTGGCTACAAACTTATTTTCTTTACACAAACAACTACACCGTTCTTCGAGTTTTGCTAATAGTAGTTTTTTTGTAAATTTGTCCAAAACAACAAATAGAGGAGTCTTGTAAATTTTTCTTCGATTTTGTTCTATTTTGCTATTTATAAAATTATCCTAAAGAATATCTTGCACAGCAAGAAGAAAATGGCTTCATTTAAATTGCGATCTGTCGACACCGCTTGCAAACCCTTCTCGCTGCATGAAAGCTCGTAAGTGGCGCTTCAAATTCAAAGCAGTGAAATATAGAATTGATAAAATATTCTTCAATTTAATTTTTCATGACAAATTTTTTAAAATACGTTTGTTTTTTTCGACTTAGATTATTTCTTGCTCTTCCCGTAGAAAATGAAAAAAGTTAGTTTGTTTCACTTTTGCGAAATGAAATTATAATGAGCTTTAACTAAAGAAGGTATTCATGATTAGTTTTAGGTCTCAAGAGTTACTTCGAAAGTGTTATGCAAACGAGTCGTTGTGTACATGGCTTTATCCAATCTTTAGATACAAAGAAACAGTCGCAACGTACCCCCAAACTTGACCATAAGCCAGCTCCATCGCCGCCTCCATAGCTAATCCACACAATTCCCGAAATAAAAATTCCCAGACCGAATGCGAGTAGCATAATTCCAACAATTCCGGCCGCTTTTGCCTTTCCATCTTCAACCGGTCGAGCCATCTTTGAAAACTTGGCTTAATTGTCCTTCTGTCACTCTCTCACTCTCTCTCAAAAATAAACGATAGAACTGCTTGCTGAGATTTTGTCGTTTTAAAATATAACTGTTAATAAATGTAGAATGCTATGGTAACAACGTATAAACAATTTGTTGTTATCCCTAAAGGTGATCACCTTGAAATCACGAATTATTCCCAATATATTTAAATTGATTGACTTGTTATTCTCGTTTCTGTCTGCATAGACTCACTCATATCACAATTTATTCATTGTTTGAAATTTCAACTGCATCAAATCACTTTTGTTTCATTTGTGTGCTAAATTGCTAAATGTTTATAGGAGTTTGTGCTTGGGTGGAAACTGCAATAAATGAGGCTGATCTTGAAGTAAACATAGCAAAACGATTGGTTTGCAGCAATGCTGACAATAGTAAGGATGCAATTAGGACAATGAGCGTTCTAAGTGAAACTCAGCCGGCTTTATTACGCGCACACACAACCAGAACTCTTTCTTAATATATGCGTCAACTCCTTCTATAGTTTTAGGAGCAAAGCGACTAAACTAAAGTTTAAAAATTATGCCATATTTGTTGTAATTATTCATTAATTTAGTAGACTCGGTCATTAAACTTAATATGGATTGACGGATTTATTTTCACAGCGAACGGAAAACGTTAATTTCTTTTGACAGGTGTTCTAATCTTTTAATTCCAACTTTGCAAAGAAATATACTTTATTTGGATAAATAAAGATAAAAGTTTAGAATTTCGATTACTTTTGAGGGCATTTACAACGGGTTTGCGGTAATACGATTTTGAGCAATTTTGCGGAAATTTTCGTTTTAACAGCGGTTTTAAAAGACTCGGGGAGGTTCTGCGGTGTTTATAAAATTTGTGTTCGGAAAGCACTGTAGAACGTGTCTCTGGGACTGTGTGTGGTTTTATGTTTGCACTCGAATTATCTGGCATAGCTTGTTATTAGTTTAAAATTTTTAGGATCGCGTTTTTAGCACATTAATCCTCACTACAAAAATATTATCAAACAATTATGGCGGCGCAAGAAAGACCACAGTCGCCCGCTACTTGCCTTTTCAAAAGTAACATTTTATAGAAATGAACAATTCACATGAGATACTCACCCAGATTTATGACGACAACCTGCGGTTTCGCCTCCCTTCTCAGAAGGAAAACAAGCGGAAAAAATAGTTGAAAACATGTCTTAAAGAATCTATTGTTGTATCTACCAAAACAGCGCCGCGCAGTTTCAATGTGCAAAATACTATTGAAAAGGTTGTAAACAATTTGCCAACGCAAAACATGGTGCTCTTCAGACTCTGTGAAACATTTTTAATGCAGGATACACAACTGCGTCAAACTTGTCGCTGAGACAAACGACGCAAATATGTACCGACAAAATAACCTCAAAAAGGGTCTATTATGAATGATCAACGGTCAAACGATTCTTTCAATTCAGCATTTATAGAACAAGGTTTTGCAGGTTCAAAAAAAGCTAAAATATCAAATTAGTACACAAAAATCATTTATTCTTGTCTATAGTTTTACTGATAGCAATAAAACTTTTTTTTATATAAACTTCCCGCTGAAAATGCCAAATTTTCGAACCGGTGCTAAAACTGGTGTCTAAGGCTTAGAAATTGTGAACAACTTTTGTTTTGGACACTGCACAAAATCATGAAAGCAATTTGCGAAATGTGAATTTTACATGTACAATTTGTAGTTACATTTGTATCGAATGGCAAACCTCTTATCTGTTTAGATAAACAGTATTTCGTTGGCAGCCAGTGACTCCAATCTGCCTGTTTTACAAATATAACAAATGAAAAAGCTTCCCAAGGAACTGTGGAAATATCATGAACGTACACCCGATAGTGACAGTTATGCTTTTTATGTAAAGCGCCTTTGAACTTTAAGGAAAAGGCGCTATAGAAATATAATTATTATTATTAAGAATATTTGACCTAAAGCTGGCTAAATCCTTTTACGAGCCGAAGCGGCCCATTGGAGCCGGCGCTTATCTCCGGTTTCTGTATTGTTAAGTTGATGAAAATCATTGACTCCCCCTGGACGGGACACTAATCCATCGCAGGTTAGCCCCCAGCAGAAGCTGATGCTCATTTAACCAACCTCGGAAGGATGGAAAGCTAAGTAAACTTTAGCGGAGTAGAAGGTAAAACAAATTTTCAACACTCGGTCTAACACTGCTAAGCCGGGGTTTGAACCTGGGACCTTGCATTTGGAAGGTATAGAGATCTTTTTTTTAAAAAATTATTTTTGCATACTTTTGCATACATTTTTCATTTTACAAAGTGTTAAAAAAAGGAAAAAAAATCATGAAATCATATTATTAAGGTGACATTTAAGAAAAAAGAGAAAAGAAGAAGCAGTTTTAAATAAAAGGTATACACAGATGCAAACTTATAGCCAGAAAACGTAATCGCAAGCACAAGAAAAAGGAAAATTTTGTTTTTCTTGTGCTTGTCTTGCGATTGCGCTTGTGTCAGAAATCTTCTAGTGTGAAGGGACAAAACGTAAGCGTAAGCGTAAAAAAAAAGAATACGGCGCATGCGTACTCACCTTGCTTGCGTCGCTTGTGTTCTAGTGTGAAGATTCTTGCGCTTGCGATTCGTCGCTAGTGTGACGCGCGCAGGCTTGAGAGATCATTGAATGATAATGATTACGAGGAAATATGCTATGGAAACTTAAGAGAAGGGAAAACAAAGTTCAAAATCTTTATCTGGCAAGGCATTGATGCGTAGTTTTTTTATCTGATATAATAACTGAGTTGTCCTAGGCTGTTGCCCTTTTGTCTTGAAAGTATATACATAATGTCTTGCAACAAGCTTACAGAAGCTAAGGGTATCTCACCACTGCGCCAATCACGTCACATTTGAGCAAGACTGAAATTCTGACAAGTCAGTGGCGCAGTAGTGATCATTGGCGTTTCCCACCTCTTCGACCCGTGATTGAATCCCGTATCCTGCACGTGGGCAGAGAGAGATTTGTGGATCTCAATCTGACTCCGAGGGTTTTTCTCCGCGGGTAATCCGGTTTTCCACCGCAGCAAAATTGCCTTTCACGCCAAGATCTGCATGAGCCATCGAGCAACTAAACATTAGTCTCTGGCAAGGAAGAATGGGCAACAACATCGTTGATAAGTAACGTTAAATACAGTATTTCTTAAGAACATTTACTGAGCCTCATCCCAAATATCAGACGTTCCTAAATTCTAAGTTTAAATACGTTTCAGTTACTCTCCGAAAGGCATCTGAGTCGAGACCAGGAAACTTTTTTTACATATCTTTATTGAGTCAAGAACACACTCGAATTGGCCTATTTTACTTCTATTTACAACGTCCAATAGTTATGAAAAAAAGTTTAAAATGTCAAAATATTCATTGTTTGTTTATTAGCCAGGATGCAAAATTAACGTAGGAAAGCCGAGTTGAATTTTTAAAAAATCACAATTAATCGACCCGACAGAGCGGTTAAGTTTCGGAGTATTTGTGGAAAATTTTGAAATATATATGTATATATCTTAGGGAGTTTAAGAAATGAGGACGGTGACGACCGTGATGACGGCAAAAAACAATA
The DNA here is from genome assembly GCA_026546465.2 of Palythoa caribaeorum. Classification (NCBI taxonomy): domain Eukaryota; kingdom Metazoa; phylum Cnidaria; class Anthozoa; order Zoantharia; family Sphenopidae; genus Palythoa; species Palythoa caribaeorum. The sequence continues at coordinate 6,280 of JAOCNB020475837.1, forward strand.
GTAAACACAATAACCGCACGTTGGAATGCATCGAGCTGAACACCTATACTTACTTGTCGCTAGAAATAGAACGTGAAAAAACCTTTTTGGAGTTCTCGGGACGACGAGAACGGGATATCAAAACTGTTTTCAGTATTTATTTATCTTCAGGGAGGAACTTTTAGTCTTTTTTGTTCACAGACCTTTAAATGGGGAGAAAACAAATTGCTAATGACCCGCACAAAGAAGTCAAGAGCAAATCAGAAATATATTTTTTCTGAGCCGTCGACATTGGCCGGTTGCCGTCGTAGTTTCTCAAATTCCCTGTTTGATAAACATTGCCCGGCTTTATTTTGTCTTTTGAGGATCGTACTTGTTGCACGAAGATTATGTGAACAAACGAAAATAAAACTGTTCTTGAATGACAGACGATCCCAGATGCACCACACATATCTATACATGAAAGTGTTAATGATTTTTCTCTACGGTTTGGGACAACCTCGTTCCCAGGGCCCTTTCCTCTTAGAGGAAAGGGCCCTGGGAACGAGGTTGGGTTTGGGAGACCTGAAGCAGTGACAACGCCGACAACAACGTGAAAGAACAATAGTCAGTACAATAACCGAGGAACATTTAATCCGTTTTTGTTTACAAAGCTTGACGCGGAGAAAACCAAACTCTAATGATTCGCAGCGGAAAGAAGTAGAGAGCAAACCAGAAATCTATTTTTTGTGAGCCGCGTTATATTATCGTCCTCGTTGCTTAAGGTCTCGTATTTCATTTTGAGCCGGCTGAAATCTGTCCCTGACTGATTAAATCAATTCAACTGGACCAGTAAGAAAAAATCGATCTAATTTCGCACCCTGTTAGCTCTCAAACGTGTCTGAGGTTTCAGTACTTGGCCGACTTAACGTTTTTCAAACAAATAATACATGTATGTAAAATGTTACTAATTCCATTGGTAAGTGATCAATTGCCAATTTAACATACCAACAGACTTTTTTTAAAACAAAATATCCAGAGCATTGTCAAGGTTCATTTCTCCTTCCATGTTTTATCTGAGAAAGCTAAAGAACAGCTTCACTTTACTTAGCCAGGCGATTAGGGAAAAAATAAATATTTTTTAAAGTTTGCGTCCCTTTCAATTTTATTAACTACACTCAAATTTGCCCAAATTTTAAAACACTTAAAACTACAAGTTTCAGTTTGAGTTTTTCCGTTTTAATGCATACGAAAGCGAAAAAGAAAAATTAAGTTCATGGAACAAATAAAAGTCGAGCAAATGCCAAATTATTATTGTTACGTTTAGGACAAATCAACAGTTAAATATTCTAAAACTTAATTGATAAGAAAATTTGGGCAATTTTATTTTTCTGGTTGTTTTTTAAGAGACTCTAAAACACATGAAATTTGAAAAGGTCATTCATTTGGCTTTTTCCCTTTCAGTGGTCGGTCATTGGGTAGGCGTTTTGTTCTTCTGACACAGTGCCAGGAGGGGCAACTGGTTTTGTTTGGTAGGTCTGGTCCTGCTGTGTGTAGACTGGTGGGGCGGTATTTTGCTGGGGGTAAACCTGTCCCTGGTTGGTCACCACAACGGTGTTCTGTGGTACCATGGCAACCGGCTGCTGCACAATCACAGTTGTGTTGCTTCCCTGTTAGGGACCCAAACAAAATTGTCAAACAGCAGCTTATATTTTGATTGTAATGTTCTTAGTAAGAAGTAGGCAACTTCCCATTGTTCTGCGATATTTCGAATTCGCATTTCCCACTCCAAAATGTTTAGATTTTCATACTGAGAATACCTCAACTTTTGTACAACATAGTTCTGGAACAGAACGTAACAAAACCTTTTTTTAAAGCAATGGTTCTTTTGTGCCGCAATTACTCATCCAATGAGAATCCGAAGAAAAAGCCAAAACAACTTCTGTTTTTCCATGTTAATTCTTAAATAGTAAAAAACGTTTCCACAAGAAGGGAACTAAAAAGAAAGAAATTTGCAATTTAAAAGTTCAGCCATTGAGACTGAGGGACGAGTCAGAAATTCACTGCTAGAATGGTCCATGAAATTATTAACAGTGATCTGGATGGGCCGTTAAGTATTTTCTTTGTTGAACGGATGGCCATGAAACACATAGCTGTGCAAAATTTCGTGTTTATACCAGGCCATGTGAATACGGAAAATGTTTTCTTTTGCTTAAATAATATACTTACAATCATCACAAGATTCGTTGTTGAATTAGACGGGTTTTCATTGGAATATCAAGTAGGCTGTGTAAATTTATGCCATTCAACAATTGGGTCATGAGATCTTTTTAGCAGCTGTGGGGTGGGCCACGAAAGCTTTTTGAGAATTTGAAAAATTCCCTCTGGCCCACCCTAGCAGATACTTTCTGACCGGTCCCTAACGGTTTAATTATTTCACATTTGGTTCCGATCTGCATTTTATGCCATTGGCCTGCCAACTTTTTACTGGGATCATTACTTACTCATTACTCAGACTGGGGTAGGAGCATTTTGAGGACACCTTGATTGTAATCCTTTATTACTCCTCAATGATTGCATTTACATTCATAAAGCTTGGTGACTTTTCTTAAAATTTATTTTGAAGCAGTTTGAGGTAGTCAGTTAATGATCTACCTCCACTTATTGGATCTCCCCTCCTTTCCCCTTCTACCTCCACTCGCTGGATCTGCCCTCCTTCCTCCTCATCTCGACTCGTAAGATCTCCCCTCCTCCCTCCTCTACCTCCACTCATTTAGTTTCAGTTTCAGTTTCACTCATTCAGATCTCCCCTCCTCCCTTCTCTACCTCCACTCGTTAGATCTCCCCTCCTATCTTTTCTACCTCCACTCATAAGATCTCCCCTCCTCCTCTAACTTCATTCATTGGATTTTCCCTCCCCCTCTACCTCGAGCTCCACTCATTGGATCTCTCCTCCTTCCTCCTCTACCTCCACTCATTGGATCTCCCCATCTCCCTCCTCTACATCCACTCATTGGATCTCCCCTCCTCCCTATTCTACATCCACTCATTGGATCTCCCCTTCTCCCTCCTCTACCTCCACTCGTTAGATCTCCTCTCCTCCTCTAAATCCGCTCATTGGATTTTCCTCCCCCTCTACCTCCACTCATTGGATCTCCCCTCCTTTACCTCCACTCATTGGATCTCCCCTCCTACCCCCTCTACCTCTGCTCATTGGATCTCCCCTCCTTTACCTCCACTCATTGGATCTCCCCTCCTCCCTCCTCTACATCCACTCATTGGATCCCTCCTCCTTCCTCCTCTACCTCCACTCGTTGGATCTCCCCTCCTCCCTCCTCTACATCCACTCATTGAATCTACCCTTCTTTCCTCTCTACTTCTACTTGTAGGATATCCCCTCCTCCCTCTTCTATCTCCGCTCGTTTGATCTCCCCTCCTCCCTCCTCTACCTCTGCTCGTTGGATCCCTGTCAAATAAAGGTTCAAAATTTTGATGCTCTCCATTTCAAGAAAAATCAAGTATCTAGAAGCTCTCACCTCGCTACTGGCGCAGCATACTCCCATACATCCGATGATGGATCCAGCAAAGGAGACGATAGCTCCAAACGCTGACAGGATTACAACTGCAATGAATGTAGCTTCCACAGCGTACACCCAATCACAATCATCAACTAAAGGCAAAATGCAACATTTTATTTATCTTTTTTTACAATGGATACGAAATTGCAACGACTTAAATTGAAGAAAGTTTTGGAAAAAGATCTTTGTAAGGGACCTCGAGTCGTATTATCTTTTCTCCATGGAACCAGACTAGGTCCCAGAATGTTTGTAAATAAACAAATAAATAAAATTAATTAATTAATTAGTTTCTGATTAAGGCTTTTCGCATACTGTAATTGGAATAGACTTCCCCGGCCGTCTTGCTCATATGAAATCGCGTTCATAAAATAGCTTTGTTGAGACTACAAAACGAGCACAATATTACGTTCGATGAAAGTTGAGGGGGGCCTATTTTGAGGAAATGATGTTTTGAGGACTGCAATTTCTCGTATTTATTGTTTATGCTTTTATCTGTTTAACCTACGACGCAAAAGAACTAATACTAAAGTCTATAAAGTACGAAACGGACTAATCATTTTTTTTCCAAGTATGTGTAAAAAATGAAAATGTTTTAAGATTATTTGTGTATAGAAGTGATTTTGTCATCTGTATTTATATACCTATTATACTATTTATTATAAGCTTTTTATAAAACGCAATTTAGTCTTTTCGGCTACAAAGATAAATATTTAACTGTTAATAAAGTCTATAAATTTGTTGTAGAAAGTGACAGCAGGGCTGGAAATTAGCCATTTGGGAAGTAATTTTTGCTTTAGCCGAGCAGAAATCGCGAAAAGATCGCCTGGCTGGCGAGCAAGAGTTACTTAAGAACCTATATTGTTCATAACATTAGTGTGAGTTAAAAATTATCGCACTTTATTTAACCACCCGGAGTTATTTGATCATAACTCTGTCTGATAGTATACACAAAGTTTAACTTCATGCTATTGGTATTGAATGGAATTAATCTGTAAAAAGCTATCTTTCTAATCTTAATTAAAAAATAACGTAAGCTAGTCGTGTCAGGGACTTTTACTATAGCCTTACTTTTTGTTTCGTGTTATTTTTGGCTAGTAAAATCTCAATCGAGCGATTTCCAGATGCTACTCGTGCAAGAGGCGAGTAGTTAAAAAATTTAGTTTCTAGCCCTACGCACTGCATCAAACAACCTTGTTTGTTGATCATAACTTTGTCTGTATATAGTTTATGCTGTCCTTCAGTAGCATGTTGAGAAATACTAATAGTTAAAATTTTCATTTGAGGCCTAAAGCTATTGTTAAGAGTTGTTAATTTTTTTTAAAAAAAAGTTTTAAAATGGTGAAAAGTTCTTAAAATCAATTGCAATGTTCCGAGCTTTCGCCGGTCTACGGCATCATCAGGGAATGCATGGTAAAACTAAAAGCGTAGCGGAGTTCCAAATAACTTTGTCTGTTTATAGTATACACAAAGTTTAACTTCATGTCTTTTGTATTTAATAAAAACCTCGGTGTAAAATGCTGTCTTTCTAATCTTAATTAAAAAGGAACGTAAACTATTTGTATTAGATACTTTTATAAGAGCCTTACTTTTAGTTTTGTTTTATTTTGGGCTATCAGTGTCAGTCGGGCGAGCGATTTCCAAATGTTACTCACCCAACTCGCTAGTATTAAAAGAAGTTAGGTAGTTTTCAGACCTAAACAGCAGTTTGAATAAATACCTTGCATGGGAAGTGTGTGGCCGCCGCCGCAAACACATCGATTGTTGATAGTTTTACAATCTCTCTCAATCCACCCAATGACCAGCTGCCAAACGAGCCATACCAGGAGAGCCAAAACACACTGAACAGCGAGCAAGATAATCTCCAAGATGCAGAGGATCAGAAAAAATATCATCTGAAAGGTGGAAAATTTGCATACTGAATTCAAAGGGCACCTTAACATTTACGAAACTATCATCCGTCCATAAAAATTAATAAGAGATCAAACAGCCCGTATACCGATCGAAAATTTGCAAAGATCATACAAGCAAAACAAATGAAAAAGTACTGAACACTTTCGAGCTGAAATATTGAAGTCAGTGATTTGTTTAGGGACGAAAATTGAACGCGTAGCAACATTTTCCTTCTGTTTTTATGCTAATCTTGCGTGGAATTGCAGTAAGTTACTTTAGAGTCATTTTCAAAAACTGACAGTTTACCAGCTACTTAAAAGAGTTTATTTTATAACAGCTGAAAAAAAAAATTCAAACATTTGAGATTTTGCATTATGAGAATGATAAATAGCAAGTTTGTTGCCGTCCGACCGCTGTTTTGGTGTTTTGATGAAAAACTCAGCCGGACGTACATTAGTTTAACCGGTCCAGTTAACAAATTCAAATAGCAACAACTAAATTTGTCTCTTAAATTAAAATGACGATAATCTACCCTCACAAAGTCTATAAACTGAGTTCTAGCAGACACCATCTTTTAAACGGTCTTACTAAATTAAGCAAGCAAATTTTGCAACATTAATTACGCCGCTTGATTTAAGATTTTAAAAGCTGGTGAGTTATTTTGCTTTATTTATTTTGGAATATTAAAATTACATTAATTTCTGTACTTACCGCAATCTTGTTTAGTTTGATCCATGTAACGATTCCGAGTATACCAGCCACAATAATCTGGAGAGGGAAAAATGAATGCGATTCTACGATTCAATAAGTACTATAGTAATGATAATTCGTTGTCAAGTTGAATTAATAAGAAGCTTTTTTGAAAAAATTAAAGATCTTTGACAGTGGTAGAAACAGAGTTCCTTGCTTTATATGAAAGCTACTTTAAAAAACATATGAACAACCTTTTACCGTTATAAAGCAAACAAACAGTCAGAGATCAGTGTTATAGAGAAGGAACCTTTATACAACTGAAACTCGTTTGAAGAAGCTCGTTAGCAACAAGGTTAAAGACGTGTTTGTTTCAAGAGCAACTCTTTACGGTAAATTTTCAATTTTTTTTTTTTGGATGCAGAAAGAAACCAGAAAAAAACAGCAATAAAACTTTACGGTTTACATAACCGCTGCAAAACAGCTTGATAACAGTAAATATGGTCACACAGCAAGTTTGTCTTTCAATTTTCGCGTCCTATTCAAAATCACAAACTCCCAAACTCGATAGTTTTCCGACTAATTCGTATTTAGATTTGAAAGTAGAAGATTTGTTCATTAATCTTGTCTGTTAATAAAAACCCTCTTTTTTCGGATTGCCAGAGTAAACACTTTGCAAATAATGAAAAGAAAAGATCTGATCAAACAATGTCGTCCAAATAACCAAATTTGTTTTCCTACCCCAATTCCTGACCATAAGCCGGTTCCATCTCCTCCTCCGTAGCTGATCCAGACAAAACCACATATCACGATCGCTAGCCCGAAACAAAGCAATATAATGCCTACAACTCCTGCGGCCTTTGCCTTTCCTGCTTCGACGTGTGCCATGTTTGACAGCCGAGCTCTAAATTAACGCAAGCTTACAGAAATTTTTTAAATTGTTCTCCTTTCTACATGCGCGTGGGTGGAAGGTTATGAATAAATTAACAGTGCCCCATAGCAACGTTACAAACATAGGTTTGAACTTTTGTTCTGTCGCTTAGTAACACCTTGTATCAAAATACACAAAGGATGAAGCTTTTTTTGTTCTATATTTTGTTGTTGTTTTTTTAAATATTTTCTAAGTTCAAACAAATAGTTGGCCATTAGTTTATTTCAAAACTTGTGCACGCTTATGCTGGGCAAACATTATATAGAACGACATTGATTTTTCAACTTTAAATATTCTATATGCCCTTATTATCACGACAATGAACAAATTGATTTAACAGACAAATTTTTGGCTCATACCGAGTTATTGAAAACGGTGCTCAAATATTGAAAAGGGAATTGTAAGCCATTGATGAATTGAAGTTTTTAGGGCAAAACATGGTTTCTTCCTTCAAACCAAACGGCAAAACAACCTTATAAACAAATGATGTAGCTTTCAAAATTAGCTTTGAATGAAACAAAATCCCTAAACCTAGTTTTAGGGTAAAACTAGAAAATGCAAAATTAATTTATGTACCGGTGTATTTATATAGCTTTTTGGCATCAAAAGTTGGGCTCTGTTAAAACAGATCTCGCAATGTCAATCTAGATTTTCTTTCCGAAGGCAAAGCGTTTTCTAAAGACTTCGATATTGTTAAACATGTTGTTAAGTACCCAGTTGACTAGACATCAGAATAAATCTACGTTTATTTGTCTGGCATAAACGTATATATACACGAGCTATTGATTCATACAAAGATACATATATATCCGAAAATTTGGCAAAGAAACAATTTGTGTTTGTGCCAGTTTATTATTTTTTTATTCTGGCGAGTATATATGTATAGCGCATGGAGAGATAGAGCATGGAGAGACAGAGTTATTTTTGAATGTTCACACTTAAATGTCAACAGCTGCGCTTGGATCTTTTTGTTAATGGGACCGCCCATATGCGCAATTTATTCCATGAAGTAGTTTGTTCCCAGCTGGCTATAAAAGGACAATGTGATGACGTCCCAAGCTTTAACTCTTGGGAGCCGTTTATTAAAGTACCATTTTGATTTACCCACGCACAATTTAGTTAAAACCATCAGGCCGGTCACTCTTCGGCATTTGATGACTCTGTTAACGAAGCAACAAAATCAGACACTGAAAACTGTTCTAGGCTTGCTGGAATAAAAATACATACGTAAAATTCTTTTAGTCACGCGTAAAGTCACAAGTACGCTGAATTCAAAGAGCACCCTGTAGACGGCATCTAAACCGCCCACCCAAACAAAAACAACGTTTTTAAGGCTCGAATAAACGCCGCCGTGTTTATTAAATTGTTCAGGTCTCAAGTGCGGCGCATATTCAATGGCGGCGCTCGTTCGGGGACAGCGCTTCTAACAACAACAACAACAACAATCTTTTATTAACAGTTACAAAAGGGTTTACAAAAAAAGTAATTGCTCTTCGCATTTA
>JAOCNB020476550.1:0-14828 GCA_026546465.2 Palythoa caribaeorum
CAGGGAAACAGCGAAACTTGTTCACGTGCACGTGATGTCCCCTCGTCCAATCAGAGTACGCGAAAAATGGACTTTGATAGTTGATATATAACAACAACAATTATGAAACACGCGAAGACAAAGAACGCGGAAAAAAACAATCTCCTCTCTTATTAGTACTATAATTAGAGACTTATTTTAGAGGTGACTGCGCGATGCAGTTACTTGACCAGTGCGTGCTTGACACACATACCTTACCATTCAAGTGACTTGTGTGATACAGTCCGTGTGTCATAACCCAAATGTAGTGACCTTGCTCTCCATATGAGTTCCCGTAGCTCAGTGGTAGAGGATCTGACTAGTGTCGTGGGTTCGATTGCCATCAAGAGCTCGTTTTTTTTCGAGTTCTTTGTCTCTGCGTGTTTCATAATTATTATCATTATCGTTATCGTTATCGTTATCGTTATCGTTATCGTTGTCGTTGTCGTTGTTGTTGTCGTTATCATTATCATTATCATTAACATAACAGAGACACACAAGTGCGGACCTCATGACTGTAAATGACACCTTGATGCGTATCCAGGACATTGTGGCGGAGTGCTCCTCGCCTTTCTTGGCTGCCGTATTATCCTCATCGTTGTGACTATCTTATCAATTTCATTATCATTTAAACAAGACCAAACGCTACACTATCGAATTTTTCCATAGTTCCTTCTTTCTTTCAGTCATTTTATATCAACATAGTGTAATAAAAATACAGAAAGCGTAGTGCAATCCCGTATTAAAATTATACACTCACCCGTTTCTAAATCAATTTCACTTCGTGGCCGTGGTTTCAACCATTCCACTCTTCTTGTCACAGTGTCAGATGAAATACTGCTGTCTAGATGTTAACAAACAATCTTTAGAAGATTTCAGTTGATAAAAAAGTTAGTATTGCAGTAACTAATGTACTAATCTGTTCTTTCTTTTAAAACGCTGTAATTTTAAAAGTTGTAAAGAAAATTATGTAAAAAATTAAAAAATAACAGCGTTTCTTTGCACTGATTTTGTAAACAGAAACAAAAAAATAATAAATATCACAAGTTGTGTCAAAGCCAGCTTATTGTGTTGCTGTGGTAATCATACCAATTTCTGTTGTGCTCTGCAGATCACCCAATATGAAAAGGCTTTAGCTGTGTGTGTGCCCGTGATATTTATAGCGCAATAATTCGGTCATATCTTTACACTTACAGGGAATATTTTGACCATGGTACATATTGAATCAGTGTGTCCTTTGCAATAGTAAAAGAAAAGATGCAGTCAGCTTTCAAGACTGAGAGTAGTGCAAGCGTCCCTCTGTTACTGCTGCGTTTTACAGGTATCTAATTTAAAACTTAATCTAGACGAATCAGACAAAGGTTAAAGAAGAAGAGTTATTTTGCGGGAGAAAAAAAGGCAAATCAAAGATGATCCAGAATTGTTACGCAAACAAATTGCCAGAACACCACTTTTGCACTCGATTCATCTGGGGTAACATATTTTTTTTTAAACTCAAGAACGAGGTTAGCGAGGCTAATTTGAATGCAGACAAAATAATATTAATTGGCCGCCAGTTATGAAATTTATCCATCATGATGGACATCATATTTAGGACGTATTACTAAATAGACGTGTTTCGTTGACACCATTACTATAACGAAATATGGCCTTTTGATCTACTTACAGTAATTTTTTTAATTAGATGAAAATGTGTTTGATCAGTTTTTACTTCTAACTTCGCATATAACAACATTCTCAAGTATTTAATCAGTCAGGTTTAGAAAATTTTAAACTTAAACCGATATAAAATAGATGGAATTAAAAGAAATACTACAAACATTTCACACTTTTACCACTATCGAAAGACAAGTTTTACACACATTTTGAAATAGTGCTTTTTGTTGACAAGTGAATCGTGTACAAATCGACATCGGGAACAAAAATGCTTTTTTTCATTCTAATATAAAATTACAAAGTACAGCACAAATCAGAATTAGAATGAGGATTTAGATTTCGGTTAAAAGGTTAGGAAAACTTTACACAAAAACTGATAATTGTTTCGCTTCATATTATTTTAAATAAAGAAATGGAGCGGTATTTGAAAAGGATTACCACCTGTTAAACTGGGATGGGGCAAACAAAACTGATCGACCGCCTATATAGGTTGTGTTTACCAAAACAGGAAAAACATAATTTCAAAAAGGAAGCCCAAATATTAACCCAGTTGCATATCTATTAAACACGTGTATAATATTGCTTTAACATAAAAATTTCTTGGTTACTTACCGCCATTTTTTTCTTCTTTAATCTGATCCAAAGCACCAGCAATGTAGATTGTGATCGCAGTAAGAAAAACCACCCCTATATTCTTCATCTCTGACAAAATGTCACCGTTTTGAAAGAAAAGAACATTTTTCTGGGCTTTGGAAAGTTATGTTAAGCCGCGGAACAGAAAATACCCTGAATAAAGAACATAACAGTATTTTTGAAGGAATTTTCTCCCGAGACCAGGTTAATGATGATGAAAATGAACACAGCACCTGCTTTTCGGTTAAAAGATTCATGACAACTGACCTCTTCGTGCGTCGAATAAAATATTAAGACAAATAATTGCTTATTTTGCAAACTAGTGAGGGAAACATCAGCTGAATGCACGATGCTTCTCTCATAACAATGTCCAAAGCAATCACAATTCACAATTTATGTAGTCTGTTATAAGATCGACTTTATTTTGAATATTGTCTTATCTCCCGTCATAAGCATGCCTTCTACACTCGAGCGCGCATGCGTTTAGGAGACTCCCTTTGAGAAAACTGTCGATTGTTCAACATGCTAGCTTATACTTTTATTTAACTGGAGTAAATTCTTCAGTGATTTAGAGCGATAAATTGCTGTTATCAATGGAATCCCTTCATAGCCTCCATGATTAAAAATGGTAATATTTTAGTGCCAAAATACTGAAAATATTAAACCACATACATCGAATAAAAAAACAACCTGAAGAAGACTGGTAATGGCCAGTTGAAATATTGTACATCGTCAGTTTTTGCAAGCCTTTTTAGACAAAACTTTAGTTTCCTATACATCGAGTTCAGTAAAGCGAAATGGACTCTCCCCTTCATTTCCTTTTCATGGACCGTGAGAGGTCCGGAAGTAAAAATGTATGTTTGTAGTATCTTAAAATAATTAAATATTTTTATTAAAGCGCGGTTTGTTGCGATAACAACTTTAACTGCTACTCTGCCGATCTCCGTCATTGCCGGAAATATAACCGACCATGTTGTTCAGCCCTTCACTTAGACCAATTTAGGGATATGCATAACTATGCTGTTTAGTTCTTCAGTACAGCCAATTAAGCGATGTATGGCATTAAAGTTTACTGACCAGAATCATTTCAAAGATTGAGAAACATATTTTATATGGAATTGGTTGTGAATCGGCTTAGTAAATGCGAGTTAAAGTAAAAGATAGTATGAAACGAATGCTTCGATTAAAACAAAAGTAAAACTGAAGTAAAGATAGAATAAAGTTTATATAGAAATAAAAGTCACAAGGCGCGGTCCAAGTTGTTTTTGTATTTGTCGTCCTCACGAAAACTACAATTAGATATTGCACGAGGTATGTTAGATATTGCTATATATCTGTAACATTACTAAATATGGAGGCGGGCACAAAATGTTTTACAAAAAAATTAAGAGTTTGCGTCTTTCAAAACGGCTTTGTTGTTACCGTTGTAATAATCAAAGAAAAAAGAAATCCTTCTCGGTTGGTTTTTACCAGATTTTAGGTTTTAGCCGGCGGCACTGCGGTACTGTCGTTAGTGAGTTTGTCATCATGATTTATTCTCATCTTGTATAACAATAACAGTGACTGCTGTCAGCATTCTTGTTTCAACAATAAAAAAGCTACCGTAATGATAAAACCCGAAATTCGTTCCTCAAGAAGGGGTTGGCGTTTATGGCAGATTTCCTGCTCCAGCGTTACCGACTCCAAGCTTCATTTTATTGACCTTTTTCCCCTGAGCCTGCGAACCTTGCTGGCTGTAATTCCTCAACACCGGAATAGCTGGTGGACGGTTGTTAACCAGAAGAGGCTGTTTATCTGCGACTTGTTGTTTATCTGCCATTACTTGCGACTTGGCAGCTTTGTTCATCACGATTTGATGTACCTTGGGACCTTTACCTAACTTTGGTTGTGGCCGAAAGTTGTTCAAACTATGATTTTTCAGGCCTTGACCTTGTGAGAGCTTTGCCTTCGGGAAATCCGGATACTTGACAAGAGTTGGTCCGTGAGTTGGTTTATATCGTACGAGTTTCTGCTGTTTTTTCTCTCTGGCAACCGCTGCCCTGAGTTTGGCGATGTTTGCTTGTTTAATGTGGGGCTTCTTTTTGATATTTTGTATTCCCTCAATGATCATTCTTTCAATTTCTCGCGCTTGATCATCTGTCAGTCCGTTCTCAACTAGGTTGGCGTCTCCTCCCTGAGCCTCAGCAGACGCCCTGATCAGGTTGTTAATTTTCTCTAAAGCTTTCAAACCCCCCATTCCCAACTTTCCAAAGTTCACGTCGACTGCAGCTGCGTTCTCCTTCTGCAGGAATGCAATAAATAAAATAAAATAAATTTCAAATTGCTATCTTCTCTATAATACTTTAAGTGAAAGAGAAAGCAACCTTCTCAAACAACACTACTAGACAAATACAAACTAAAAAAATTATAACTTTGATGTTTAATTTTTAATACTAGTATGTATCTCATTGCTGCCGGTATGCAGTGAGTAATAGAAAACAGGTAGTAAACAACTCTGGTTCACATTCCTGCCATTAAGTGTGCACACAAACTTGCTTCCCGCCAAAATTTTGTGCTAAAAACACACGGTTTTGTTTTACTTTCTTTTTCGATCTAGTACAAGGAAAACCTTTCAATTCAACAGAACCTTTAGCAATCAAAAGACACTAGCAGGAGGCAGCATGTTAGGAAGAAAACCTCAAAATAGCTATGTAACAAGAAAGTAAAGCGAACTCTACTTTCGTCGATACAGACTCATGTAAAACTCGCACAGCCGCGCATCTCTAGTGCCGCGTAAGATTTAAACAGTTTGTTTACCTCATTGTGTGGCCTGGGCACCTTCGCTGCTTCCTGGCCGCTGTCGAGTTGTTTTAAGACGCCTGCTACATTTTGTTGTTTTGCAGCATCAGACTGTGGATTATTAACTGGTTTTACCGGTTTGTTCTCCTCAGGTTTTGGCGCTTGAAGCGAAGCCACTTCCGGTTCATCGGGTTCTTCTGTTCCTGCAAAATATAATAGATCTTATTCGTTAGCCTCAATGTTTAAATACAGCCCTCTTGCATAGGAAACATGATTCTTTGTTTAAGCTGAACATTCTTTTGTGTCTTCTTCATTACCGCCTCTGAAACAAAAAACCTTAATTCCCAAGAGGACTGTATTGGGACAACATTAAGGCTAGCGAATAAGGTCTATTGCAAAGCTTTAATAGATCTTTTTATTGAAGGTTAAAACAATAGATTTCAAAGGACTTGCAGATTAATCTCTAGCTGGAATGTATAAATTGGCAAGAAATTCGGGAAGTTAGGGCCCGATCGCATGGATTGATTCAGCCAGGCTGAGATTTCAGTTCGTTCAGGATGACTGAAACTCCAGACCGGTCTCTTTGGCATGTTATAATAAAAATGACCTTCCGATTAACTGAAGTTCGGGCTAAATTCCAGCCCGGGTTGAACTTTCCATCTCGGTTTTCGCCTACCGGACTGGAATTACGGGCTGAAACTTTGCATGTAATCGCAGTGAAATTTTAGCCCGGGTTAAACGGCTACTATGCAAGCTGCATCAACGTTGTAATCTGAACAGCGGAAATTTCAATGATTATGTGCTGTGAGTGAAGAGGCATCCTGATCGAGAAATTTCCACCGAAATTTCAACCTCGGCCTGGGCTGAGTTTCATCATATAATCAGAAGAAAACATCAGGCTGAAAACTCTGCATGTAATCGAGCACCTAACAGTTTTAAAATAAGAAACCCTAAAAATTTTGAGAATTTTTAAACCTCCTGCTAATTCCATCACAAAACGAATTACAGATTGAAATCGGGAGGTAACTATAACTTCTATTATAAATCAATCTAATAATATTATAAAAAGCCATCAGAACTAAAAAGCGCTACAAATTAAAAGTTTTAATTGCAGAAATTGGATTTGAAATTGAAAACATTGGCATTTAGGTGTGTCTTTGAAGAGTTGTTTACATAAGTGTAAAATTTCTAAGATTATGTTCGCTTCCGTTGATGCGGAAGGGCGTGGCACAGGTACACACTTAATATAACAGAAAGGTCAATTCTCAGATCACTTTTAACTCTTGATTATGTCAAACAAGTTTGTTCGGGAAAGTTCGGAAAACAAAATCTACAAGACTCTTACCTATGCCCGGATGGGGCCTGCAGCTATAGTTAACAATCAAGTACTTGTTAACATTTGGACAGTTTTCTGCTCCGTTCTGCACTGTAAATGGCGTGGCTTGCATTTCACAGCTTTCAAGGCCATCACAGTATTTCTTAACTATGCTCAAACTTTCTGGAGCCCCTGTGCACATTGTTTGACCTTTCTCTGTATCTGGGCAAACGCCAACCGACTGCCGTCCCCAGAACACTGAGTTGACGTCAACCTTCCATTTCGCTGGACAGTTCAATGTCGTGTTTTCCGAGTCGCAAATAGTCACCTGTAAACAGAGAAAGGGCAAAAAGGAAATCACCGGTGACTGATAGATATAAAAACATTTTTAGCAATAAAAATTGAATAAAAAATGCGGAAAACTTTTATTTGTCCCAAAGTGTAACTAAACTAAACCAAAAGTATCTTTGCCATAAAATTATAAAATCGCCGAAGATCTTTTAGACTAAGGTTTTGTGTTTTATTGGGGAAGTCAAGATCTTGCTGCAAATCAAACAACAACAAAAAAGTTAACTAAACTCTTTTAAATTGATTTTAATTTTACTGCTGGAGATAGTTACTAAACTCCCTGGAACAACCTTTCGGTATCATAATCGCAGCTAAACGAGGTTGGTGCCTCAGTCTTCCGCCAAACAGTCCATGTCTGACCTCGGGGCATAGCGCAACAGCCAGGTGTAATTAGCTATGTATATTTTTACGAAGGGATAAAAACCGGAGTACCCGGATAAAAACCCTTGGAATCAGAATGAGATCGACAAATCTAAACTCACACGAGTAGCCCAGGGTTCGATCCCGGGTCGTTGAGGTGAGAGGCATGAATGATGGCCGCTACGCTAACCTGATTCCGGCTTTGACTTCGTGTAGAGGAGACAGATTATTTGAACCAATCAAAAGAAAGATAAAGCTGACCCCAACCCTATTCAGCCAATCACAAACCTTGTTTAAATCTGTGTCCTCTACACGAAGTAAGAGTCCTGATTCCTCTAAACGAGTTAACTATACAGAAGGTTATGAAATTCCCAAGCTTCACATGTTTTTGAAATCTTTTTCGGACGAGTGAGAGGAGAAAAAAAGATGTCATTTATTTCCGACTTTGTTGAGGTTCCCTTCCTCGCCGGAATGTGTATTTATTTGTATGAGTTCTTTTTATAAAGGTTCTAAGGCAGAAGAACACACTCGAGTGAAGAAAAAATTGGGTCAGGGATCATCTACGTTCGATAATTCTATATCCCGTAAATTGCTATATTGCCAGCATGGTGAGTCCCGGTGGTGTAGTGGTTGCCATGCCTGATTAGTAACCATGAGACGCGGGTTCAAGTCCCGGTCGGGGCATTCAAACTAATTTTTTCGGACGAGTGTGTCGGAAGAAGAAAAAAAATGCCATATTTTTTTCTAACTTTGTTGTGGTTCCCTTCCTTGCCGAAATGTGTACTTATTTGAAATATTTAAAAAAAAACAGAAGTTCGATCGGGCGTGACACTCACCTCTTTGGCATCAGGCACACAAGTGTAGTTAACAATGAGATACTTGTTCACCCCGGGGCAGTGTACAGATCCTTTTTTCTGCATACTGGTGTGTCGGGCCTCCAACTCGCATGACTCCTTGCCTTCACAAACATTCTTTACAATCCCCTCTGTCTCTGGAGCTGTGTCACAGTCCAGCTGAGTGTCCCCGTCATCTGATGGACACACATCTCCTCGCTTGCGTCCCCAGAATACCTTATTGATCGCTATGGTTGAGCCCGGGGAACCACAGCTCAGCGGCTTCCTTTGAGTTGTGCAAACTGTGATAATTTTTTCTGCAATTTACAACAGCAAACATTTAATATTGTTTTCAGTATGGGCCTTCAAAAGGTAACACAATGTTTAAAACGATCCGGACGACCGACCGGTAAATAAACATATATCCTACCTGCCTCCAAGTCAATCTGTGCAGGTCCTGTTCCACCATCCAGTCCCGGGACATTGCCTACAGCGAGTGGATATCAATTCGTGTGTAACTCGAACATGGACAACCATTTTGGTGAGAGATTCTAAGGAACTGCGTTTTGACACTAATACAGCTTTAAAATGTGTTATTTTTTTCAAGAAAGGAAGTATATCATATAGGTAAAATGTGCTGACCTAATTTCTACTTAGCACTACTAATTTACAGGTGAGGTGTCTAATTCATTACAGAATAGAAATAACGAGTCAGTAACGCAGCGAGTCATGGTTGACCTAAAACTTTATCATATGTAGAAAAATTTGTTGTAGGGTAGAAACTGAAATTTACCCGTCGACCTATCCAAGGAGCTCCGAGCAAACTAAATTTTGAAATTCCATAAACAACTTTCCTTTTTTGGGGAAATAAAATAAGATATCTCCTTTCCTATCATCTTGGATCAGTAGCTGTCATTGTTGGAAACCCATTATGTTGATCCAAGGCAGATTGTAGCTATAAACCGCCTCTTCTCCAAGATGGAAGGATGTGTGCAGTTTAGCTTGGAATCCCTTACAATGACGACAGGTCCATGCATGTTTTGGAGAACAGTAATCCGAGTTAAGTTCTTGTTTGGGGTTTTTAACATGACACAAAAGAGGAAATAAATGTCTAACAAAAGATGAAAACTGGGTATTTAAAAACGCGTAAATCAGACAAGCACTAGGCCATTATGCTTTAATAGGGAGTTTAAGATGTGAGGACGGCGACGCCAACGGCGAAGGCAAAGAACAATAGTAAATACAATAACCGCACGTTAGAATGCATCGAGCTGAGCTCCTGCATGTTGTTGCGCCAGAAACAGAACGTGAAAAAGACTTTAAAGTTCTTGGGAGGAAGAGAACGTAATAACAAAAACGTTATCAGCGTTATCAGCAGAACTTTATTCCTTTTCTGTTCACAAAGCTTAGAGAGAAGATAAAAATCCAATGACTGGCTGAAAGGAATAAAGAACAAACCAGAAATGTGTTTTTTTTTGGCCATCGTTGTTGGCGTTACTGTCCTAATACAAATATCATTTCATACCAACCTTGTCCGTGGCTCAGGTAAATGTTTCTTGTCAACCAAACCACAAAAGTGTAAAGCAAAGCCTCACGACGCATGCCTCCCAAAGTAGGTCAATCTGTCCTAAACTATTTTATAAAGGTAGTTGGATAAATAGTCTGTTTTGTTTACATAATAAAGACTTAATATAGATAAAGAAATGATTGTGTTGCTATTGTAGTTACCTTGTGGACACAGGGATAAGTTTACAGAAGACGATAGATTCAAAGAATTGCACTCCGTGGATTCGATGACAACAGTTACTGAACTATTTTTTCGAAAGAATTTCCCTTTTCATTTTTTCCTGAAATTCACATTGTTTAATAAAACAATTAATTTCATAAAATTCATAAAGAACGCAGAAACAACGCTCGAAGGAATAGAATAGAATAGAAACTGATTTAGAGTTTGTAAAAAGGAAATCGTCCTGCTTCGTCAAGGGTCAAGGATTTTTTGACGAAACTGCGGGTATAACTCAAAAGAGCACCTGCCTCCCAAACTTGTTCAAAATCGAAAGGACTCCAAGTTAATTACATCATTGTTAAAAAACACTCACAAGTGAAATAGAAAATGACATAACATAATAACATAAGAAAAATACGAGAACAAACCCAAACGATTTCTTGTGGGAATTAAGTTCCCAACCGCCATGGTCTTGGGTAGGAAGTCCTGTCTACCGGCATTTTTTGTCCGGTTTTCATTTTTTGACAAACCCCTAACTTGCGAGACTAAAAGTTCTTGAAGAGAATTCAAGTTTGTAAATAATAAAGACGATTTCAAAGGACAACAAGATAAAAGAGTATAAAAGAGTCAAACTTACTGAAAGATGGAATTCTCTGTTTCCCTGATCGTGTTCCTCTGCGAAAAGATGACTTCACTTTTTATTATTAAATTATGAGATAAGAGTGAACTGTAAAACACTTCGGAGATATTTTACCGGATAAACGTTTTAGGATAAACTGGGAATTTGATGCTATTGGTCATAACAAGAATTTAGTTCTTTCAGACATGGAGCCTAAATTGTCTTCAGCACTTGCATTCGAGTTTAACAGAAAGATACCACATTATGTAAAGTCGTTGAAGATTTTATGTTAACTGATTTCCAGTGAAGGGCAATAAAGTTTCGAAATGTAATCGCTAATATTCCAATGTATAGGTTTCCGAATTAGAATCAGTATTACCATGGGTAGTAGAAAGTTGTAATCTGATCCAGCTTCTTCAGCTAACGTATCGCGCTCTTAAAATAACAAAGTGAAAATTTGAAAGCAGTCAGGCTGTCGAGAGGCAGACGTCAAACATTGACAAGAAAAGGAGGAAAACAATGAAGTAAAGGGTATTATATGGCTGTATTGTATGGGTGCCCGGCGATACTACTTTTATCTTTGAGTGTTGGAGAGATATCCCACTCATTCTAGTTATATATGGTCATCTTTAATGACGATATCAATACATTCAACAATAAAATCATAGTAATTAATCAAAATTATTTTTAAAACATTGTTTTAAAATCTTTTGAAAACGCTTTCTATCCTTCCCACTTTTAATGGAACCTTGTTATGCATTTCACAGATGAGAAAAACAAGGTTATTTCAGGAAAAAAGAATTGTCGTGAGTTGTTCTAGACAATATCAGAAACGCCGTCTGAGGCCGATAAGTGGACAAGAGAAAAGCGTTATTTCCTAAAAATATAAGCGACATACATTGTTTCGTTGTTTTAGAACGCAAAACACGGTATATGGTAACCTTAAGTGTTAACTTAGATAAACAAAATGAAGTTATTCTTTTTTTGCATCCTCGTAATCTCCATTAAATAAAAATAGTCACCACCTTGTTTTTTCCCTAAACTAAAGTCTTAACGGAGCATTAAAACGAGCTGAAAAGATGAACTTCAGATGCATGATTAACTAATGTGACGCTGTATTGTTTGAAAAGTTGCAATCCTCTCAAATTAATTATCAGAACTTGTTCTCTACTGGTAACTTGCTCGAGCTCACAAATATTTTGAACCACTACTTCGAACAAAATTTTGACTGATTTGAACCAAAGCGTCAGAACGCTATAGTTTCGCGTTCAAGAATTCGAGCGTAAAACTAACGATTTTTGCCTTTGATATCTCAATCAAAATGTCATCTCCAGTCGAGAATATTACTATTCCGGCAACGTTCACGTCATTCCCTTGGCGCTGATATGCAATGATTGTCTCTTCTGGTTTTGCGGGCCGAGTAACGCCATTTTCGTGCTTGCTGGGATCTTTAATGGTCAAAACATGCTTAAAATGCTTCAGTAGGTGCTACCCGAATCCACTACAGAACGGCCAGGAAAATAAATTCACTCACGGCCCGCCATGTCTCGCTTCATAAACTTTTGGCGGTTCACGATCGGCGTGAATTTACTTTGAACTCCTAATTTCTTTTAGAGGATTGCCTCATCCCACCATTCTGACTTAATAATGCCGGTCTGGGAGCTTCTGCAGTAAAAATGGCTCATAAAAACACTTGTTCTTGGGCTGAGCGCCTAGACGGCAGCACAGCTCCTTTGTTCCGACCTCGTTGAGCTGCATTCTTGGCAATTCAGCCTCTGGCTGCGAGAAAGGGCGATAAGCAGCCACCCCTTTACCCTTTACTTACAAGGTGCAAGCCGTTAGTGATGGCTTGCAAAAAAAACATGATGACGTTTAAGAAACCGTTCGAGCTATGTTAGTTTCTATCAAAACAGTGGTAATTCCCATGAGAGACGGATAGGCATGCATTCTAAGTCGATTTTCTCGTAATTCTTGCTTGTTTTCTGCTCCTAGCCTTTATATAAAAGCTCTTTAAAACAAAACAAAAAAAATGGGAAAAATCAAGAATGCATATTACATGAGATATGTGCAAGAACTAAAAGGTCAACTTCCAAAACACAAGTGACAACCAAGACACCATAACGAAGTGGAAGTTATGGCGATCCGCTAAAATGGTAAGGAGGAAGGGGGTGCAGGGAGGGCATGTAATCTCTCAGCCACTCCCCAATTACAATCGAACTTCCACTTCTAGGTAAGTGTCGTTCAATTTTTAAATTAGTGGCATGAGATTAGTAAGATTAGGATAGCGCTAAGCTGCCCATTTCCTTGGCTTTTTGTGTGCAAATTGACAATGTTTAGCAATATCTCCTGTAACACACTGTTCGCTAAGTGTTTTTAAATTCTACCTCCCTGTCACGTGACTATAGATCACATGAGATGTCAAAGCATACTGGCACACCAACTATCTGACTCAGCACAGCGGGATAAATGTACCTTTATTCGAACTCTTACAGAATAATATTTTTTACAACTGTAAAACCACTTTATCATATGAATTTGTATTAGATGACCATCCTGCTCTATCTAGTATCTCCTAAAGAGGAACTTGAGCTTTTTTGGCAGCAGAAGTTGATGCAGCCCTTGTGTTAGGTGCTTTAAATAGGTTCACGTCTATCCCCCAAAAGAATAAATGTTCAAAAATCGAAGAGACTTACGAAAAGATGACCGTCCTTGAGTGCAAATACGCAACAAGTGACCGGTTAGTTCTCGTGCGTATCTCATGTGATCTTCAGTCACGTGACAGGGAGTTAGAAGCACTGTTTGATTTCAATCTGTATTCATGGTTTGTATTTTTCTCTGTACTCACAACTGCTGTGCACATCATAAGATCGATATTTACTTATTTATTCTATTATCAGCAACTTGTATTTAAATATTTCAAAATCAGTAAACGTCATTCTGACGATGACAGTGGCCCCCGCCGTAACATGTTATAGAATAAAGAGTGTTGTTTTAATAGGTTTAGAATTGGTAACACATTTATTGCCATTTAGACCTTTTAGTAAGATGTTAAATGCAATAAAGGTACTCTTTTATATTGGTATATGATGAACAAAAGAACTTTTCTTTAATTGTTCATCTGCTGTTTATATTTCAATTTACTACACATCGTAAATATACGAAAAATGATATTTTACGCGGTTAAAGTACATAAGTTCTTGGATGACATCAACGCTCAAAGTTTCTGCATGGATCGAATTTTTTTTGCTTTTTCTAATTGCTTCAAAACTGATATAGATAAGCCTATGTTAAATCAATCAGTTTTTGATTTCTTAACACTAGAGTATTTCTTTTTCTGTATTCTTTCAAGCGGCTTTGGAATCTTCGACTTCTTTCGCGGCCGGGGAATGTATGACCGATAAAGGTTTCGGAGGAGAGACATCGGTATACGGCCAAGATGTCCCCTCCGTGCAACACCGAAACTTGGTTTACAGCCGTAGTTCACTATCAAGTATTTGTTAACTCGAGGGCAATTTTCACCGCCATTTTGCAAATCTTTAAATGTAGCGCCAACAGCACAGTATGGATCTTCATTGCATTTACTTCGGAGCTTGGAAACTGTTTCGGATGCACCAATGCAAATCTGATTTGCTTGCTTAGTGGGGCAAACATCAGGCGACTGTCTTCCCCAGAATGCTGAATTAATCTTAATAAGCCAATCAGAGGGGCAAGAAAGAATTGTCCTCTCAGAATCGCAGAGTAAAACTTCTTTTGCCCGCGGTACACACGTGTAACTGACCTGAAGGTATTTCTGCACGCCATAGCAGTGTTTTTCTTTTTGCAACTTATTCGCCCTCGCTTCCAGTTCACAGCTGCTTGTCCCCTCACACATCTCCTTTACACGATCCAATATTCCCGGGGCATTACTGCAATTTGTTATTGGGTCGCCATCGTCGGAGGGGCAAATATCCGGCGATAATCTCCCCCAGAAGGCGTCAGTTACAGCTATGGCTGAGCCCGGGGTCTCACAAGTCAGCGGGCTCTTCTTTTTAGTACAAACAGTTACACGTTTTTCTGAAAACATATAAAACAAAAGCGATAAATAAAAATCATGCTTGTTATTAGAAATCCCCTCGCTTCAGTTGAGTGACGAAAAAAGTCACGTTTTGCGTTCTTTATGTCTTGCTGAACTATTTTACTTATTTATTTCAACAATGTATCCATAAATCTTTTTTTTCTCAGCCCGACAAGTCATGCTAGGTACATACTTATCAACTTTAAACGTTAGTGGCAGCATTACGAAATCTGGAGTGTCTGATATCAGCTATTAAACAGGCCACAGTTCCCAAACATTTGCAAATAGTTAAACTTGTATATTATTACCATATAGTATTATTTCGCAGTATATTCTTATCTCATTGTCTCCATTTGAATAAAATCATTTATTATATGGAGAAGAGTGTTTTACTGGGAACTAAACCACTCTTAGATTCCATACGCCACTTCATCCGGGACCCGAGTGGCGTATTTTCCGTATGTCACCTTTGTGAGTGTCGTATCGTT
>JAOCNB020477266.1:0-14825 GCA_026546465.2 Palythoa caribaeorum
CCCCCCCCCCCCCGCCCCCCCCGCCCCCCCGCCGCCCCCCCACCATTTCAATATTCTCGTCAGATATTTCTAATAATACTTTGATTTTCTGATGAAATATCTTTAGTTAGCTTTTGCTAGTCAAAGGCCAATCGAATTCCAGAGATGCCAATTGACTCCCGCTTTTTGGGATCAACTCCCGTCTTTTTTCGGGTTTTGGTTCTTTTCAAAATAAAAAAAGAAGAAGTAGAAAAAACGAAAAACAAACGATAGTAGACTAAAATGTATATCGTCGGGGTGTAGTAATGTAAAATCATCCGCTTTTTTGATTGATATAGATGGGGTTGCCTTGGCACCTCTGTCAGTAGTTCCTTTGTCGATTGTTTTCAGTTGGGCAATAAAAAAAACTTCGAGGATCTTTCATTCATTAATAGTTTCTTTCATGTTCTCGATGTCGCCAAGATCATAGACAAAACAACTTTTTCAAATTTGCCTAAGACATAGACACTTTCCTTTAGTCTTAAGAAGCTCACGGAAGAAAAACTGAGAAGCCAGACTAAAAAACTTTGCGTTTTCCGCGAAATCATAAAACATTAGTCATTACTATATCTTGTCAAAAGCTTCAGTAACAAAATCGAGCGCTAGTGGCAAAAGTATTCACACTAGGCCTATAAGAACAACTTTATTGTTATTATGTCAAGAGTGTCGGCTGAAATATTGTTTTATGGAAGGAAAGATATCTCAAATTACATTCTACGTGCATGTTTTTTTAATTGGTGCAGCGTTTAAACTGGCCACGAAAAAATACCAAAAATACAATTGACAAAAAACCCCCGTTCGATTAAATGTGAATTTAAACTGATGGAACATGCCTGTGGAAGTGTATATAGTTATTTGTGTCCGTGGTTAACATTGAAAATTCAAAATGTATATATTGAAAGCATGTTTTGCGGAAGTCAAAGATTTATTGATACGAGAGAGAATGCCTGCTTTACTACTTTTCATTACATTACGCCATTGGCGTTTGCCCCGCAGCAAGTATCAATCAATCATTTCAGTAATACTCGTGTGTATTAAAACAAAAACACGTAACAAACCTACAAAAAAAGCTTAAACATTCAAGTCAAACCAGAAAAGATCAATATTATGTAATGTCGTATAATGTTAGTTTTACATAATAAATACTGTAGAATAGATATATTGTAGATCAGTTTTTTTTTGCAATGTTTGTCAAATTTTGGCTTTCGCTCAAATTAAATAGTTCGCGATCGTTTCTCCAATTAGCTGCTTTATTATTTTTAAAAAAAATCTTTAGTAATCGTCTAAACAGGAAGGTGCTTACAAAACTGAATTTTTTGCAGTCCCATATTTGCAAATGTATACGTACTTGTAAAAGTCATTTAGTTCCTACTTAGTCGTACAAAAAATTTGACTGACATGACAGTTTGGGAGGAGGGAGCCATTGGTGTTGCAACCAGATCTAGATCAAAATATAATATTATATAATGATTGAATACACAATTTATTCTTTAAATCGAAAGAAAGAGTACTGGCAAAAGCAAACATTCAAAAGGAACCAGTATTCAATCGTTGTTCAGTTGCGTCGAGCCTGAGTACCGGCTTGAATTGTCAAAATGTCTGAACTATAAAGAGGCTTCAAACAGTACAACTACAGTGGTATACAATTATAAACATGAACAGTAACAGTATCCAATTCAAAAGTCTAACTTACATTGGGGTGGAATCACTCCAAGTGTTACAGATTGGTTGCAGCTGGTTTTGTCCAGGTCTCGAAACATTCAATTACGTTTTTGTATTTTTTTTTTATAAATCTGTAGCTTTTTATAATCCCACTCTGCGGGTCTAATATTCTGCGCTCGAAGTGTATTGTATCCTAATGTGTGTGGCGACCAAACCTGTCATCTAGCCCTGAAATGGCATCAAAGGTTAATTAGATTTTCGAAAAGCCGAAGCTTAACTGTTTTGACAGATCTCAACACACACAATAATTCTTCAAAAATAGAAAGAGATAAAGCAAACAAGATCTTATACCAAATTTCAATTCTTTTTCGGAAAACAAATCTCCAAATTGATTGTGGTCGGTTGTAATTTTATCTTTTTTAAAAAACATTTTTCTCTGTGCTTGTGTCTATTCTACTTCTGTTTATGTTTTTCATTGGACCTTTAAAAACTAATTGTTATTCTCAGTACCCTGTATTGCAGTGTATCAATATTACGAAGGTATCTCTATTGCCAGACTTTCTGGGCAGAATGCTCAGTAGTAGTGAAATTAGCATAATTCAAGTTCAATCCAGCAAGACGCAGTTCTAGAATATAATCCCCTCTTGTTTTCTTTATTTCCCGGCATTCCGCTCGAACGATGGCTGTAGTTTCTTCACTAATCGCCGCCTGGTTAGCACAGCTGGTAATGCGCCAGTATGCTATACGGGAGACTGATTAATTCCCGACTGAGCTTCACAACTATTTGAGGAGAAGTTGCTGCATTTGCTTTTTAAAACATTTGCAATTGGTTATCTAGCTAGATATTCGGGTCTTCTCGGGTAACATGTAGGTTCCAATCTCTTGTCTTTATGATCGAGGAATTTAAAAGAACCCCCGACATATGTTAAAAAGATTACAATAATCCTAATGTCTGGTACATCTGTTTTAGGAGATCTTTTTTTATGAAATTTTAAGCCTTAATCAGGAACACCCTTTTGAAGCTGAATAATGAGGTGTAAACGGCAAAAAATATGTTTTTCGTGATCCTTTTTTAAAATCAGGGTCAAAAACAGGCCCGTAATTAGCTAGAAAACTAGGTCCTGTCGTGAAAAATTCTTCGCAACATTCGTGATTCGTTATCGTCGCGGGTTTTTCTTGTTTAAGAAATCAGTGTTACGTAATGATTGCAGAACCAGTTCCAATCTGTCTAAGCTATACGTCAATTTTTCTTATCTTTTTACTGAAAAACAATTGCCAGAAACATTTGTTGAATTGTGTGGTTACTACGCAAGATTCCAGCATTGTCCAGACACAATTATCATCTGTTGGAAACCATCGCAGCGGAATAACTGACGATCTCAATAACGTCTACGTATATGGCTTCTTTGAAGTTTCTCTGCTGACGTTCAGTTTCTTGGGGTCAAAATCGGCAATTTGATATTTTTCAGGGATTTTCAGAGAAAAGGTTATTTCAGAGAAGCGGTATTTTTTAGTGGTGCAAGAACAAAATGAGCAAGTATCAGTTCCTTCGTTTTTCTCCTGCCTTTTTTGAAAATCTAATCTGTACCTGTACTTATTCTTGGATAATCGATTAGATATAACGGATCGCGAAACGGAAATTTTAGCTGAAATGAAGGGAAAAAATCGGTCGGGATCCAGCTGCTTTTGAAACTCGAGTAGAAAATAGGTTAACCACCCCCCTCCCCCCAAAAAAACCAGCAATTGAGAATCCTCCAATAATTTTTTTTGTTTTTTCACTTTAAAAACTTAAAGGTTATTGCAAAAATTTAAGGAAGTTACTAGTTTTGTTTTAGACTCGAGTTTTTTTTCGCTGTTACAATTAAACTATATTTTTGGGCATTTTTAAGTGCTGAAATGATTTAAAAATGAAGTACAAATGAAATGTCTTACCCTTTTGCTGTTTGTGAAGTGGTTATGTTGACCTTTTCTCCTTTTTTGTTGGAAAATATTCTGTTGTCAACATCTGACTGAAAACCGACAAAAGATTGCTAAGATTTTACTGTAACTTACATCTCATCTAAATTAGGCCAGCTTTTGATTAGAACTCAGAAATGATATAGTTTTCTTCATGTTCAATATACACTTACGTATACCGTAGCGTTGTTCTTAACATAACTCGGCCGAATTTTTGATTGGAACTTTTAGTTAACTCTTAGCTTTTGTAATGATGAGATAAAGTAAACAGGTCCAAACATGCTGACCAGAGATGATGAGTCAGAACATGTCTACTTCAGTATTCACCTTTTATAATGCATGCCTTTGCATTTTATATTATTTGATTAGTTATTTATTTGATATTTACCGGTATAACGCCTACCCATTGACGACTGATAAGAAAATTCTGCTATAATAAAAAATACCAAATTAGGAACTTTCTCGACTCTCCATTCCGATTCAATTCAATTTTCAACTCTCAAATACATTGCAACACGAAAAATGTTATGTCGAGATATTACCGATACAAACCAAGTATGATATTCTGCCGGCAAAATTGAACAAACCATTGCGTGAGATTTCAAAAACCTTTGCAAACAGCCAATTTACTAGCAAAAGTGTTGGCACACAGAAAACAAGTCTGAATTAATTTTTGGCATCCCTGGCCGAAAAATTCCAAAGCATCACTCTGTTAACAACATCAACGAACGACACGATTCTTATATAAGAGTGTCAAATTTCACAATGTACAATATTGTTTTTTTTATCTTTTCTTTACTTTAACATCAATAAGTTAAGTGAGCAATTTTAATCTAGGGGTATACGAAGGCTTTAAGAGATTTGTAAGCCCAAAGAGACCCAAACTGAGTGGAGAAGGCACTTATAGAGGGATATCTATGGTCGTGCTCCCTTTGAACATTTTCAAATATCTTATGTATAAATTTAGCAATAATGAGCGTATTTTTTTTACTGATATTTTGAAATTATATTAAATTTAGTGATGTGTTGACTGTTTTGACTTTTGAAATCATAGACCCGCCGTCTTTCAAATGGAATAGATTGTGTGCATTACTAGTATTACTGACAATAATCACACGATAGAATCATTGCCTGAGGAATCCGTTTTAGGATATTTTATTGGTTCCAACATGCAGGTTGTTTAAGATATCAAGAAATTTTAAAAAATGATTTTAAGTTCAACTTTCTTTTGATCCCCCAAAAAAATCAAGGCCTGAGTCAACAGTTATACAGTGCGTACACCACTGGAGGCATGCAGACTTTAAAAACATTTATTCATGTGTAAGGAAATATAAACCTAATACAGCATACTGCATATAAGATCTAAAGCGATAATAAATTACAAAATAGTCCAGATACTACATGCGTTCTGATTTGTCGACAAGTGTGCTTTATTTCTTAAATAATGTTAGTATCACTGAAATTATGCACAGTCTGTGCTATGTTCCACTTATACAGTCTCACATATTGTGAATTCCGTGAATCCTTTTTATAAAAGAAAGTCGCTTCGGGAAACGCGGATTGGTTTGAAACTTCACACATAAAATAAAGAATTTAAAAAATTCAGCTCTACAATATACTATAAAACATATTATATTCCATTTAATTGAATTCAGTTGTTCAGTGACTTCATACAATTTCTTACTGTTATCTAGTGTTAATATACTATTCATATATATAGCAAACTCCAGTCGGTTTTGCAACATACAAAATGATGATACTTTTGTTACAAGAGAAATTTATATGCATCTTATGTTCATTATTTTACTTGCGTTCTGCTGCACCGATATCGACAAAGACAATTGGCGCGCCTTATTCCGTAGTTTCCACCACTTTTTTTCTTTCTTCTTTTCTAAGTAATGACACCGGAGTTGTACTCTCAGTTAAAGCCTTGTTACATTTTCTCAGCAACTTGTCTCGCAACGGCATTACAAGACAAGTTTCTGGAGAATTGCATAGTGTGACATAGTTAGTTTTTTGGTTGCGCAAAGCATTGCAGAAAGTAGAACTCAGGTCTACTAATTTTTGCAGCGGATTGTAACAACTTGCAACGCCATCGAAAAATGTATCACACCTCCAGCAACGTTTCTCGGCATTTTAAGGCCGTTTTTTAAGAGTGCATACGCACACTTCCCATTTCCTTCTGAGGAGGTCTGGATTTACAGCCAAAAATATTGCAGGTTGCGGAGAGTCATCGCGTTGTAGTGTAACACCCAACCTTGGCAGCTTGCAACGCTACATTTTCAAACATTGCGAGACTAGTTGCTGAGAAAATTGTGCAATGTAACAGGACCTTCAAGGTGGTTTTTCTTTTGGCAACGATGTTGGTAACTTGTCTCGCAACATTTTTAGCCATTGCACCAGGTGTTATAAACTGAAGTGACTCTGGAAAATCGTCTCACAATGGCGTTGCGTGACTGATAAGTTTCACAAAAAATTACCTCCTGTAACACACAGTTGTGATGGTAGAAAAAATTATTGGCGGGATATAACGCCAACAAACAATCTCTAA
Source organism: Palythoa caribaeorum (assembly GCA_026546465.2). Taxonomy (NCBI): domain Eukaryota; kingdom Metazoa; phylum Cnidaria; class Anthozoa; order Zoantharia; family Sphenopidae; genus Palythoa; species Palythoa caribaeorum. Next base: position 6,188 of record JAOCNB020477266.1, read on the forward strand.
TTAATGCCGGGCATTAGAAGACGCACTAATCATAAAATTATTTGCAGGCCAAGTGCTCCCCCTTGCATGGCATGTTTTGTTAGAAATGATAAAGTCATCCACCGGCAATCATCAGTATATAGATTTTTTTCGCTGTTGCTCTCATATGAGTTAACTGGGTGTTTCTTTTGTCAAGGGCGCGGTAACTGTGGACACTTGAAATTGTAGTTTGGGAATTCATCTACTTTATCAGCAGAGGCTGCAGCCAAGACAATAGTGAGACCATTCCAGCTAGTTTCTTAGTAACATGTAAAGTTCGGTTATATTTTTGGCTTCAATCGTTTTAGCGATTTTTTTCTATTTGGCTGGAAACTAACTGCAAGTCTGTCTGCATGCAATGCACATGCATTTTGGCATGGTTTCAGCAGCTTTTTTTTTTTATTAAAATACTGAATTCAGTTTTTACTGTCGGATAAGCTGTTTTCTTTGAGTCAATAAGTGCGTGGTATGTAATGAATATTGGGCTGCTGACTTCGGACGCGCTGAGTTATGTTCCAGTTTTCTAGCTTATCTGAGATCAAACCCCCAAAAAGGGCGACTAACAAACTAGCCATAACTAGTAGTCTACTGACTTTTTCAGTAAAAATTATCATAAGCTTTTGATTCGGCACATAAAAAATTTGACGTAACGAAGATGTGGGCCCGAGGAGTCATAGTCCACCTTTCGGTGAAAACATTTAAGTTGATTTTTTTTTATTTTGATTGCTCTCGGTTCAACTAAGACAGTGAAATTGCTAACTGTTTCTTCGCAAATACTTTCTTTACGGTTGTTTTGTAAAAATTTATCAGTATTCACCAAAAGTCAATATCTGGACGAACCAAATTGGACTTTGAACTTGCAGATTTAGACGATAAGTTTAACATACAAAACGCACAAGAATTTTTATCACAAGAAAAAAAAATTATTTAAACATAATAGAAACTTGAAAGATAGTATCTAATGTTTATTGTGCTAGTGTTTGTTTGAGATATTGTATATTGTTATTTTTTATAGTCTGTTTTGTGTAGTTTTGCTGCGTGTGTAAAGCTGATGGACAATTACATCAAATTATATAAGCCCAAAAATACTGGTTTACGACGATCACATTGTTTACAATAAAAAGTGCACAGTTAAGAAAATCAAACAATTACCGGATACATTGCTTGATGTTGTTGGTTTTGTCAAATAGAAATAATTTCACAAACGAAGCCCCACAATAAAGATGGCTTTGTTCAATGTTTTACTTAATTGGTAATATGGACTGAAAACTATTGCTTTCGAAATTTGTCTTTTTTCAATTCAAGTCATTTCGAAATATTAATGCCAGTCACGATGTATACAATTTTTAAATTTGCCAGTCGACTTTTAGTTGAAAATGTGAAATCAGCTGATAAAATAATATTAATATTAAAATGTGAATACGTAAGTAGTATTAGATTAAAACTCCTTTGTTTTTCTTAGTACATATCATGCTAAATCGATTTGACAAAACTACTCTGGTATTGCATGTAACTCGAAGTTAATGATTTTTACCATTTGCTAACGCGCTGTCGGCTTTTCCTGACTTTACTTATCATTTTATTATACGCTACAGAACCTAAACATTCTAAATCGAAGTAGATGATTTACCGTGGAAACAAGGCAAAGAAATAATTAACTTGAATATTCGTACTTTTGTCTCAGCCGTGAAAATTATTTCTCCAACTTGTGATTGTGAAAGTAATTAAAAATGACAAATCAAAAGTCCAACAATACTAATACAGGCAGGTGAGGTGAAGCGGCAAGTTTTCATGTTTAGCAAAGAATCTTCTTTGATCTATAGAAAGTAAATCGGTAGTTGAAATGGTCCAGTCATAGCTTTGCATATTGTAATCTTTGACATTCGACCACGCTCAATCGAGAACTCAATCTTTATAATTTTTTTCGTTATTCTGGGGTGGACTGCTCACATTAATAACTGTTTCGGATTGAAATTCAATCACAAAGTCCTTCTTCCCAGTGTTTAGTGTTCTTTAAAACTTCCAAAAAGTCTCCAGCTCAGTTATCTGTTACAAAGCTTAGTCCTTTTTCTTAAGAAACGTTGTTGGAAAAAATCGATCTCTAAATCTGGTCCCAAACTCTTTCGTGGTTAAAAATGTTTTGTGACTATTACAATCAAGCAGCACAGAGTACTCCTCAAACTAAATACACTAATTCATTTAAAAGACCCTAGCCTGATAAAAATTTGAAAAAGTTAAAACAAATTGCCCGAGAGCATATATTCATTTTAAAATTGGCATTTCAAGAGCAATTGTCTCTCTCATAGAATCAGAATAAACTTCGAGACGGAAGTGATCAAAGTTTACCTTGTCTTCAATCCATGACATAATAACCAAGTTTTTCCATTTTCTCGCTGTTTCTCAAAACGTAGTTTAGTGCCAGTTTAATATTTTCAACGCACTTTGTTTCACTTTCAGTTATACCTTCATCGAAGGATTTTCACGGCTTTTTTACGGTTTTAGCATTTCCCGGATATGCCGTCTTATCCCGCCAATCAAAAATTACATTGTCCAATAGTTAGGTGAAATTAGGTAACTATGAATCTCAAAAGCGAGATAAAGAAAAACTGTATTTAATTAAACGCGGTGATTATAACAAATTATCTTTTCTTGCTCAGAAATGAAAACAAAATCTTGTTCCTTTGAACTTATTAAGAACTCGGTGTAATAATTCTAAAAGTTTCGATTACATTTTACGTTGAGTATCAAAACTAAAAGCAAAGAACAGTTGTTTTAGAAAGTATTTGTTCTATTTGTGATTGAGTTTCTCTGAACAAAATGTAAAACTTCAAACAGAGAATAAAAATAATATGTCAGTACTTAAATTAATAAATTTGTCAATTGGATTTGATCAGGTTTCTCAATGTTTGTGAATTTTACTAAGAAGTTTAGAAAAATAAAGCAATCGAAGAGACAAAATGTTTTTGTTCTGCTTTAAACTTTTACACATGATTAAAGGTTTAAAATTAACAGTAAACAGTAAAACAGATTTTAAAGAAAAAATATTGTAAAGTCGTTGTTTTATTTCATTAGAAAGTACTTAAATTCATTTTTGTCAAACAGACGACAACAAACATTGGAAGAGCATATGGAGATAATGCTGTCAACAGAATGGTGTACTCTATATACTGCAGTCTGTAATACTGCAGCAGTGAGTAGGGGAAAACTTCAGTTTTTTGTGAGGAACATTTTATTATTTGTTCAATTATTATATGATCACTCTGGCTTTATTCAACGCCGCGCATCTGTTCAGTTGAGATTTATTAACCAATCTCTTTTAACTTTTCTTAATTCTAACCGATATGACTGAAATGCAAACTGCTTAATTTGTCTTACGGAACTTAATATCGATCAGAGCATATCAGGGTAAACTGATTGAAAAACAAAAATTATAGTTTTGCTGTGCATGTTTTGTAGCACGGAAGCAAGTATAATAAAATAGTTACGTCTTTTAGGCTTGGCCGTGGTAAACACGCGCTTTTTTTAAAGGGCCAGTACTGAATGTTGCCGTTTTGCTTTAATTCTTATATTTAATGAGCTTGAACTTTTTGGCAACTTTAACATCAAAGTGTACTTAAATTGTTCTTTGTGTTTCAACAAGACGCCGAAAAGTAGACGCCGAAAGGAGAAAAGGCATTCACTGGGCTACCTGCTTTTCTTGTATAGCTTGTTCATATTTTATTTTCACACGCAAGGACTTTCTCATATATAAACAACTTTCTGATATATATAAACAACGACTCCCCCTTCCCCCTTTCTTCCGGGTTCAATCCCCGACTCAGCCGAGTTTTCAACATTTGTGTGACCTTCAGTTTTCCGCCAAAGTTGACTCAGCTTTCCATCCTCACGAGGTCGGTAAAATGAGTACCAGCTTCTGCTGGGCACTAATCTGCGATGGATTAGTGTCCCATCCAGGGGGACTCGATGACTGTTGATCTTAGCCGCTCATAACACTACAGAAACCGCATTCTCGTCCCCAGAGCCCAGCGTTTCTCTTAGCCGGCGGGGTCTTCGCACGAGAAAACGAAGGCCGCGCCGGCCAAGATGGGCTCTGGGGACGAGAATGCAGAAACCGGAGATATAGATAAGCATCGGCTCCAATGAGCCAGTCTTGCTCGTAAAAGGATTTGGCTTTAGCCACTCGGAAAGTTTCAATAAAATCCAAAACAAGTGTATTGTATGTGTGTGATGAGTGCGCCTTTAAAATGCTTGCGGTCCGACATCGTTGAGCCGCGGCCTCGCAATTCAGCCCCTGGCTGCAAGGAGGGCGATTAGCAAGGCCGATTTATTTATTTACAAATGCATAACAATCATAGATTAGTAACACCTTATAACTCATTATAAGAAGTTGTAATTTTGATATAAGAAGTTGTAATTTTGATAACAAATTACAAAAAAAAATATAATCTGATGTCATGCACAGAAAGAATGCATTCTGTTTATGCGTGGTAAAATGCGATACCAAACGTTGTTCAATGCTGTCTGACAGAAGATCGAATCTCGCTCGGCGCATCTGATCATTTTTTTCCCGCTAAATATAATTTTCTCAAACAAAGAACGTAATGTTAATTAAAACTAGATCTCGGTTCCTGTGGGAATCTTTTTGTGTTTCATACCGTATTGCTAAGTCAATTGCGAGTTCTTATAATGAGTTTCAGAAGGTTTCACTTTCTACTTGACGGAATTTTTCCTGACCAGTAGCCTGACCTTGTTTCTACAGTTGCTCTTCAAGTCTTTGTAAATTTGAGCATCGTTCAGTTCTTACAAAAAGCGTTAATAAAACATAATTCAAATAAAACAACAACATGCAAATGAAGACTTCGTGCACGTTTTAGGTGTTTAAAATATTGATAACTTTATTGTTATAAAGGAAGACTGAAGCATCGATCGTGACAACATCTTATATGTATTTCTATCCGGCAAATGTACCCTGACATACTGTTCTGTTTAGAATCTTAAATATTTCTCGGATTAGGTAGACGCAAATAACTAACTTAATCCATGCCCGAGAGACGTTGAAAAATAATAAACAAACAATTACAGAACAGACAAACAAACAAATAAACACAAGTCACAAGCTTTACAAAACTCACCGGCTCTCATACACCGCACTTTCTGTAGCTTTTCTTAATCGGTTCCTGTTGTTTTTGCCCTTGCATAAGCTTTTCAGAAGTTGTTTAAATAGTATTAAGTTAGAAAGAAATAAACTGCGGCAAAAAACTATTTGTTTATACAGCTGCATTTTGGTTTTTAAATGTTTGCAGGAAATATTGCGGGCGGTGGCGACATGAAAGGACGCACGCACACATCTTTGGCGCCAAATCAGAGCAGAGTGGACGCGCGCGCGCCCAGCTCAACCTGGTAGTGACTAGATTCCATCCGTCAAACCGCCCTTTTCGAAGGAAGCCTGGGAACTGCTTCCGTTGAACGGGAACGACAACACTTCTCTTTTGCAGCCGTAAATCTACCACGAGCGAAGTTTGGCTTTATTTACTGTATGTAGTATATTTGCATGTAGTTGAAGTAAATTAAGATTTTCTTCACATGGAATTAAGTTCTGAAGCAGAGTTTGACACCAAATTCACCTCCGGAATAAGAATCAAAAGACCCAAAGCCCACGATGCCAATGGCAATTCATGATTCATCGTAGCACCACTCAAAGTCAAGCTCGAAGCCAAGGGAAAGAGAAAGGGTGATTGTAATAGTGCACGACACGTTCTTTTTTGACTAATGTAGACATCACTTGTAAGCTGGTTGTTAGGAAAACACTTCGTTATGAAAAATTACTTATAAATAAATTGTTTTAATCAAGATAATTGACGGTACAGTAGTTTCTTTAATTTATTCACCGATAATCTCCGTTATTTTTTGGGCCGTCGAGACTTGTGAAAGATGAGGTTGTCTAGCTGCCGCTCCCATTCAAATTTTATCGCAGCTTTACAAATATTTAAACTTATCCGCGAGTGTTTGAGGTGCAATAATCTTGCAGCACTCGCTTTATAAAGTGATTGGCAGTTGATGTAAAAAGCTATCAGTGAATAAACCGAAAACTTTGAAGTGAAGTGATGACTTAAATTAAATGTAACCAAAATCAATCGAGTTAGTAGTTTATATTTTATATACCGATAAACACGTAGACGAATTGACAATTAATTAAAAAAAGACAGATTTCTCGAACCAAAGTCCAGTTGGTATAAAGTGGCAAATAAAAAGTAGTTCCCAGACTTTTCTCGAAAAGGGCGGTTTGACGGATGGAATCTGGTCACTACCGCTCAACCTCGTATCCTGTCTTAACCTCGCACCCAATGTCACGTAAATATGGGTCAATATCAATCTCTTTCCTCACAAAGAAGTAAAATCCAGCCGAATATCTACACATCTCCAGGAATTTAATTTACTACGATTTTGTGCTTTTTAATGTTCTTAAATCCGTCTCTGTCTCTGCCATGTACACTAAAGGAAGATTGATGCGCGCTGCACCGCCGGAATGCAGACGTATAACTAATGCCAGTTCAAGATGGACTTGTTCATGTAAAACGTTCACAAAAATACGTCTTTTATAAACTGTACAGGACGATTTAGTAACTTTTTTGTTTAAATATCTTTCGGGCCCGATCGAGACACTCAGCGCTTTGCCGGCACTTTAATAGTACTACATTCAGCTGCAGCTTTGATAATGAAAGATACCTTTATCAATTAAATCTGAATAAAGAAAAATTTCTCAACCTATTGAATGGCCTTAAATCTTTAAAAAACATTTCTTGTGTCAACGCTACTGGCGTGTACGTGTAACACACAAAACAGACGGCGATCGTCTGCCCATTTACAGCCAGTCCGAGCAATAAGAGAGAGACTGGGAACAAGCGGACGATTTCATAAGCAAATTAAAGAAACAACAAATCAGAGAGGCGTGCAAGCGTGCGGCAAACAAAGAATCATGGCGGGCAAAGTCTGGGTGGGTTTGAAGAATTTGAAATCTCTTTCTGACAGAATCTTATCACTTTGATGTGGCTCAATTAATCGTTATTGGGATGGAAGACGCAATATTTGCCTCCACAATTAACATCACATACAACCGAGAGTCGTGTTTTCATCGCTCGCCCGGTGGTGGAAGCAACCGTAGTGTCTTGATAAACTTTAACGCCCCAGATGGAGGAATTCTCGTAAATTTCGGGTTAAACTGCCTTGGTTGGCTGGTAAGTATTGTTTTTACAATATCCATAACTTTATCTGTTGTTGAATTTCAATGTTATTGTAAACACGATCGAATACCTGCAACGTTTCTGAAATAGTCCATGGATGAATATTTACCGGCGATCGACGAGATCTGCAGTTTGTGGAAGTACGCTACTTATAAATATTTAATTTCTATCGCTAATACCTTGTTTCCTATTACAGTCTTGTGACTTTTTTTACTGATAAATTAACACAGGATTTAATTCTTTACAAAGATACATTTGCACTGTAATCAATGTTTATGATGGAACATAGTTTTCTGTATATTTTATACAATCGGCTCAAGACATTTGGACTGACAGGTTACTGTAAAAATATTTTTGTTTTGAAGCTGGGAAACCTGGTAACACTGTCCATCTTTCACAGCAGATTCATTACCAATTTCTCTCTGTAGTTTTATGATTAAAACATTAATTTTCCTTTGGTTTGTGGCAAAATTTGCATTTGATTCCCGAAGACGAAGTAGAAGAAATGAATGAACACCTGCTATTGTCCGTTGTTTTCGAATGCGAGAATAAGAGATCATTCAATTTAAAAATTTTAGCTATTTTAAACGAGTTTTTTGTAAACATAGGAGTACACAGACAACATAGATTTTGATTTTAAAGCAATCATTATATTTTAACTTTCTGTTGCAAGGGAATTGGCTTGGAATAAAAGGACAACTTGACTTTGTTTAGATTAAAAACCATTTTCTCATCTGTTTGCCTCGAGTGATTTTAAATTTAAACTTATTTAGGAAAGCTATTCAAATTTGGCTCATTCTGTTTTGTACCATAGATTGTGACGGGTGAAGAACATTGAGTGTTTAATGTAATTTTTTATTATACTGTGTGACTTTTAACAAATCAATACAGTCTGCAAGATAAAACAGAATGAAACACTTTAACTGTCAAGAATTAATATATGTAATGGAAAATATCTTATTGGTTAATTCAACATCCTGCAATTTGTTTGGTTTGAAATGTGTAGGTAATTTCAGATGGTTTACTTTTCTTTTTCTCAAAAACGTTTGTTCAGCTAATAACACTTGTCCTTTGTACATTGGAGTAAATTTTTCACCTGCCAGTTGATCAATTGGTGGCTAATTTTGTTGTTGTTTTGCAAGTACCATAATTGCAATGGTTACAATAAGAAAAACAATGAATGCATTGAATGCTACTGAGTTTTCAACATTATTAAACAATTGATGCAAATGAAGGATTTTATTTCTACATTTTTAATATGGAGGGGGGCATTGGGGCACATTAAAAACCGCAAAACTGCATAAAAATTTACCCAAAACCGAAAAACCGCAATAAATTTTGATCAAATCCGAAAACCGCATAAAAACATCAAAACCCGA
>JAOCNB020477981.1:0-14818 GCA_026546465.2 Palythoa caribaeorum
AAAATTAGTCTGAAAACTAAGTTTTTTCACGGTACTAGAGCTGAAAGGTCTTTCCCTTGTGAACAACTAATCTAAACCTAATAGTAGAAGTAACTTTGTTTTTCCAAATAGTCAAGGTCAATGCAGAAGTTGACAGATAAGCGTAAATGATTTTAAAAACTAAAGCCATCTAATTATGTGCCGTAATAACATAAAGTTTAAGCGTATTCTCTTAACTATATCCAATTATCTTATTTAATCCTATTGGTTTTCGAGTATTTAGTTTTCTTTGCCAAAATATTTCTCGAATTCGAAGGAGTTCTTTTTTGTATTCTACTGCTTCTGCTGTTTTTCTAATCTGTTCAATTACAATGATTGTTTTGTCTGTCCCGAAGTTATGGGTGGTGAGTTGCACAAAAAATGTACTGTCAGTTAACAGCTATTGACTTTCATCCTTATATGGCTGCTGTGATTGTTCATTCCAATGTTAAGGCATGTTTCACTTTTCCCAACATGATTTAGTTTGCAGATGTTACATTCAATCAGGTATATTACCCAAGATGACTGGCAGTTTAGGTTGTGTAGTATTTTATATGTATGCTTGTTGTTGACGTCTTGAAAATGGCTTGTGGTTTTAATACGATTGCACCAACTGCATCTCATTTTTTTACATGGTTTAAACCCTAAGTCCTTCGGTTCAGACTCATTTTGATTCCAAAATTTTATGCGTATTAGCTTGTCTCATCGCTTACACAGAATGCTCTAAGCGCTTCACATGAGTATACAGAGTGAACAGTTGAGGGTGTCAGGTAGTCCGTCACATGGCGCCCACATATAAGTTGAGATATTAAGAAATGCCCTCGGTGAAACAGACAGACCACAACACCCGGATCACTACCCTAGGTCACAGGCCGGTTAGGCCCCAGCAGTAGCTGGTACTCATTTTACCGACCTCGTAAGGATGGAAAGCTGAGTCAACTTTGGCGGTGAGAAGGTCACACAAATGTTCAGCATTTGACTGAGCAGGGATTTGACGGCCGGGACTTTGTGGTTGGAAGGCAGAGATATTACCACTGACTGCGTTAACCGCGCCATGACACAAAAGACTTTTGAAAAGCAGATAGAAAACCCGGTTTCACCAAGCCTTTTGCTTCATACTATCTTCCAATATTGTCGAGAAACAATGCAGCACTGTTTTACCCCTTTGGTTCTTATGACAACTCCACTGCTGCTTCAAAAAAGTTCAGCACATGCGTGCCAGTGGTAACTTACAGCCACTATATGGGGCACTATGGCAGCATAGGTAGCGGAAATTACCTCTTATATCTACCCTTAAATAAAGTAAGCCTGAGTGTCAACAGTCGTGGACAGCTGTTTCGGGCTTATTAAGCCCCGTCAGCACGGTACAGCTAACAAACAGGCACACAAGGAGAATATAAAGCAAAGCGAAGCAAAGTAAACTAAGTAAAACCACACCGCTTGTGGGATAGTTACCTTTCAAAGCCACATCCTACAAGCTTTATGCTTTCACTTTCATTCATATTTGAAAAAGATTGGGGCAGGTCTTCAGCAGTCATTGCCTTACAATACTATATTCAATACTGTGAAAGATGAATTATTTGCATTGAGAAGAATAGCAATATTGTTTGGCTTCACTTTACTGATTCCTCGTTCTTTCAAACCTTTACTAGGAGCAGCAAATCAACGAGCAGTCCATCACCACACGAGTGCAGGTCAGACATCTGATGTACACAGTGAAGACGCAACCAGACGCTCGCTTGGATCCCGCTTTTAGGAACAGATTGCTACAAATTGCTGCAAATTTGCAGGTATAATATATGTAGAACAGTTTCAATCCTTGTGCAACTTTTCCTGCATGTTTTGTTTATAAAACCGTCATCGCATCGAGGCCAGTATATTGATCGGTTACTTTAAGGGGAGATTATAGTTACAGCTCAGAAAGTTGGTAGAAAAAAGTAAAGGAGGATTTGGAAAGGAAAAAGTTTGAGGACGGATGGCAAATAGTCGCTCCTAACAGATGGAAGATGTAATCTTAGTTAGCACACGGTTTAGCATTCGTCCATTACATATCAACTCCAAAATATATTTTCAAATGTCCCTAAATTTCACTAAAACTAAAATTTCTCTCAAAACGGCTTTTCCCCTACAGCTTTTCCCCTACAGCTTTTCCGCCGCTTAGACCTCATCGAAAACTTTTCTCTTTTGTCGATCTACGTCCCTATAATGGGGAATTGGAAATTTCACTGAGACATCTCCCAAAATCTCTCGAAATATGACAAAAATAACGTGTTTGACTAAAATCATTCCATTAATCCTGCTATTACAAAAAAGATTATTAAACTCCAGTATTAACAAAATACAGCAGCAAGGTTTTGACTTTCAAATTATTTAAAATAACATGGTCATCCAGCTATTCATATCTCAATAATGGTGAATTTTTGTTTACATTCCTTGCTTCATTAGCATACGTGCTTCTCTTTCTAACTGAGATACAAATTGAGAAGTACTGAATATTAAAAGATCTTTCCAAAATAAGCCTCTTCTGAAAAAATGAATCTTGTATGTTACATACGGTTCTCATTATGCGGTTTTAAATATTGGAAATTTTAAAAAGAATGTAAGAACTCATTAACGATTTTGCCACCCAGTTGTTTTGCGTTTTTTCGGACACAGATATCTTGTTTCAAACTGCTTGTACAGAACCAAATTTTGGACGCAAACCACAATTTATTTGCCTTTCTCAAGTTTTAAACTTAAATTCCTTTTTATTGTGGTTCTTTCTTTACCTAAAGTTGCCTGCTAATGAAGCAGGATGTAAACAATGACGTCAGAAAAGATTCACCTATACTAGGTTTCTTGGCATTTTCGTTAAAGAGACAACATCAAGTTTACATAATAGGGCATTATTATAAAGCCTCAACCCTGTACTTAACCTTAACCTTAATCTTATTGCAATGCGACAGCAACACTATTTCGTTAAAATAAACCTCATCAAAAAACATTTCTTTTAAAGAAAAGTCGTCCTTAAACCCTCCATTACAATTCCCATAGTTCAAAGTGTCACACCTTGTGCTGCTGTAATTGATCCTTAACCGTGTCCAACTCGGTCCCCACCGGGGGTAGCTCATCTAGCTTTTGTTCCATGTTGGTGAGCCACAATACCAAAGCATCGTATGAAGAATGGAACTGTATGGAGATCTCGTGAACTTCCTCTAACTCAGCCTGGCGCTTCTTCCATGCTATTTCTACACTCTCCCAGATGTCAGTGACTTCTGTCAGGGAGGTCTGTACCAAGGTGCGGTCACTCGGACTACAATGAGCTACCAACACTGGGCTGGCCTCACACAGCTTTGTTACCAACTCACTATGAGCATCCAACTCATTACGTAGTTCCTGGTGTACAAGAAAATTGTAGCCATTTGATTATTTTTATGAAAGATAGCAAGGTAGCAAGGTTTTTCCATGCTGGATTAACATTTATCTCCCTTGATTTCCCTTTCATTTGTACTGGGTTTGGCGGCGTGGTTGGTGCAGTGGTAAGATCTCTGCCTTCTAATCACAAGGTCCCAGGTTCAAGCCCCGGCTCAGCCGAGTGCTGAACATTTGTGTGACCTTCTTTTCCGCCAAAGTTGCTAGCCTTGTGTATGGTCTCCTTTGCAACGTAATAAAGTAAACCTGAACATGCGCTGCTCTGTTTAGCAGTAATCTTAAGAACTTGGTTCACATCTATTAGATTTAGGTACAGAAACAATTGCAAACTGTGCAAAGATCAACTAGATATTTGATTGCAATGACAAAGCTAAGTTGTTGTTATAGTTACTTTTATAACAATAACCATCATCGGCATCCAAATAGCTATCGTCACTACCAACATCATCGTTACCAACAATGATCGTCACTACCAACATCGTCACCACCACCATTATCACCCATAATCACCATCAAACAATTGCCATCACCATTACCATCGCCATCGTCACCATCATCATTCTTGACCATTTTCATTGTCATCGTCACCTACATCATCACTATAAACATCACTATCATCCAAATTGCCATTGTCACCACCACCACCACCATCACTTTCACCATAATGAATAATAGCCATCTTTATTGCCATCGTCACCACCATCACTATAATCATCGCCATCTTCGACTGCTCATCATCATCATCATCATCATCAATATTGTCATCGTCACCACCACCACCAACATCATTACCATCATCATCACCACCTTAATAATAACGAGTTTGTTCTTGTGCTACGGTTAATTGTTCTCACTACTATAACCACAACTAACATAACTTGTTATCATTACACATATAAAGTTTCGTCAAAGGTTCTAGGATTTACACTTGAAACGAATCACTAACAACCCTCCTAAACCAAATAGATAACAACTGATAAAATCATGTGAAATTTATTTTGCGCAAAAAGTTATTTCTGTACCATTTCATCAGAGTCTTCTTCAGCATCCATTTCTCCAACAAGTTTAAGCCAGTCTGAATTTTCATCATGAATACCACTAAAAAGGAAAACAGGTGTTTTAATTATCAAAATCCCTTCAGACTTGTGTCTACGGAGTTTTCCTTAACCCGATTTTAAACTGTTACACTTTAACTTTTAAGAACAACTGACACATTTCCAATTATGTAAGCTTTCGTAACTGAGTTATGTCTGGTAATGGAAGAAAAGGAAACTTTACCTCAGTAATCTAATGAAAGTTGGTACCTCTTTAATGACAACAGGAAATTCTTTCTATATCGCTAAAGGCAACTTGGTCAATTCAATTAAAGGTTTCACTAGCAATAAAACCTCACAGAAGTGACCCAGAAGCGTGGTTTAACATTAAATATTTGTGTATTTTCCAGATTTAGCTTTTTGAAAAGGGTTTATACCTGCAATAGTTAATGACGTGAACTGATTGAATCATGGAAGTCAAACGTTTTCGAAACAACTATATACGATTGTGTGTGATGAGGTGCGAGATGCCAGTTTCACTGTACTTTACTTTCAATCATTTATAATATTAACAATTATATTATCATTATTAATGATAATAATAATAATAATAATAATAATAATAAAATATGCAGAGGAAGAACATGAGCAGATTAAGAAACACTCAAGTTACATGTGCAAGGGTTGTCAATTGGGATTATGTTGGCTGAACGTTGCAAGGGCTACTTCAATTATGATATATATTTAGAGACATGAAAGCGCGACATGTTTTTGCAATTGGGACTTAAGGATATTAAATGTTCAAAAACACAAATAAGAAAAAATTCGCAACCAATAGCGGTGCTTAATAAACACAAAGATAAATAAAACCATGAACGTCTTATTGTGTTGCAATTTTATTTTAAATATTAGCCTTAACATCAATGAATATATTCGAATATATTTCTCCTTCTCTGTAAATTCTTTTTAGTACAACAAAAAATACATAAAATTCTCAAGTTTTGAGTTCGTACAGATCTCTTAAAACAAAATTTTCGGACTTTACTAGACTTTTTATACACATTTTCCCAATTTTTCAGACTAAAAATTAGGTCAGTTATAATTTTAGCCAAAATGTTAAAAAGTCACATTTTTCATTGCAAGTGTAGCGTGTTCTAGTATTGAAAATGTTATGTGTAACAGTCGATACATTAAAATCGGTCTTAACCCTTTAAGTCTCAAGTACGACAAACGACGTGTTGGTAAATTCTCCCAACTAAGCTCCATACTTTCTATATAAGCAGTTTGGGAGAATTTGGCTTTTCAACTTCCACAGATTATTCCACTTGATCAATTCCTTATTTCTTATTACCAGCTGCATCATTTTGTTTGAGATATGTAAGTAGAAGTTAAATATTGATAAATTGCCTGGGACTGAAAGGGTTAAAAGATCTTCCATATCTCTGTAGAAATATTTTAGTATTTAGCGGGTGGAAGTTACGCCCAGCCATTCCCAGATATTTGCTCAAATTATGGCAAGTTTAACATCTGCTTCTTAGGCGTTAAAGTCTGAAATTCGATCCAAGAAAACTTCAAGATAGAGAACAGAATCAAATTTAAGAAACTATTGAAAGAATCTATCCTTATAATTCGTACTCAGATCTATATAATTCGTACCTCTAGCCTATGCTATTTTCAAGTACCTGTGTTCTTCTGATACTCAATAATTACTCTGTAAACTTCTGCAAATATAAAAATCGATGCCTAATAAATAAATTAGTTTCCAGACTTTTCCGGACTTTCCAGAAAGTTTTTGGATTCTCATACTTTTTCCAGTTTTCCATACTCCGTAGGAACCCCGCAAAGTACTAATTAAAAACATGATGTGTCACTGATATACTCTGTTTTCTGATTACACATAACTTGTATTTATCTATTTATGAACTTGCCAATCAGACAGGGGATGGGTGAACATGAATCTTATTGCGTGGAGAATTCAGTTAAGTAGAGCATTGAACCCTAAAATACGTAACCTAAGGTTTTTTTTAAAGAAAGTTCAATAAATAAACAAATACAGCAAACCCTGTTCTTGATCTACTTGCTATTTTCGTTCATTCATGCCAAAACTATGCAAATTCTAGTTAGAAATATTTACATCAAGTACAGATAAAAGGGAAAACAGTCCTCAGTTGCTCCTGACCCAATACTCTATACAGCAGTACAGGGATCTTTCTCTTCCTCAAATTCTTTCCGCAAGAGATTGCTCATTGCTAAGGGGTCTTCAGATGTTCCAACTTGTGCTGTCTCGGTGTCTTCTTCCACCAACTGGAAAACTTCCATGTGATCTGCCATCTGGACTGCCGCAAGGGGATACAGGAACAAAATACAAAAGAAGTCTTCAGCCATGTTACCGTTGATGTTGTATTTCTGCCGCATGTTGCACCTTATTCCAGTTACGTAGCTAACAAAACCAACAAATACAGCCCATCCCAGGTACGCCAAGCCAGTGCTCACCACTTGCAGAACCTCCAAGACAATCCACCCATAGAAAGGCACAGCCAAAAGGACCATGTAGCAATAACTGTTAGATTTATAAAGCTTTCCTGCTGCCCAGCCGAGGGGCCACCACGGAAAAAACACAGCCGACAAGGTCCTTGAGAGTCGGCTAAAAGACGGCTTGTAAAGTGGATCCAGCAGTCCGGACGAAAATGTTGGTCCATCAGCGTCTAGATCTCCAGTTTCTACCTTGAAAGCTCTCCATAAACTAACACACATGAAGTTAAGTATGATGGTGTAGAGCAGCCCAGATGTTATGGAAACAGCCTGGAGGGCAGTCAGAGCATCTTTACCACCAGTACACAACAAGGCTGTGGCAACAGCGCCTTCGGTAAGTGCCCAGAAAATTCGCTGGGTAACTGGAGGATTTGGATCACCATTGGCAGATAAGCAATCTATTACCAGAGAGCCACTGTCTGAGCTAGTTACAAAGTATAGAACTATACTCATGAGTGACACTGCAGAAAGAAAGCCTCCTAACCCTTCATAATGAGATAAAACGTCAAACCACATGTCGTTTTTGCCACGGCAACTGAGGCGATATAGTCCGTTTTCACCTTGAATCGAGGACGCCCCACCAAGAGTGGAATTACACTTGATACCAGCTATGGCGGCATCTCGTTCCATTTTCAGGCCGGCACCTCCAAACACAGCAAACCAAAGAAATGTGTACAGAACTGGAAGGGTGAGCGTGTAATTGATGAATTCTCTGATTGTGCGGCCTTTGGATATTTTGGCGATGAACATACCAACATAAGGTGACCAAGCGATCCACCAGCCCCAATAGAAAACCGTCCACGAATTCATCCAGCTTGATACTTCTTTGCCATCTGGAGCGTTGCCAAGTTGTGCAAAGGCATCTGTGTGGAAACCCAGTTGGATAATCCACTGGAAGTAGCTCCCACAGCTTTGCACGTACAGGTTTAACATGTACCAAGTGTCATCGTAAAAGAAAACAATTAGCATCAGTAGCATTCCGCTTGCAAAGCACACTTCACTCAGACGGCGAATTCCTAGCTTCAAGCCACTTACAACCGAAGTCGTAGCTAGGGCTGTGATTGCCCATATTGTGATGATGTAATTCCGTAGCGATTCCTCGATCCCCTTATTCATTCGGCGAAGACCAGCAACGACCTGGAGAACTCCAAGACCTAGACTAGTGCAAACTCCGAACATAGTACAAATAATGGACAGAACGTCTATTAAGTCACCAGCAATTCCAAACACTTTGTTTCCAAGCAAGGGGTAGAAGCATGAGCGCATTGTCATGGGGAGTCCATTGCGATGTGATACGAACCCAAGCAGCAAACCAATCAGGGCATAAACAATCCAAGCGTGAATCCCCCAATGGAAATACGTTAGATTCATGGCATCTTGTGCGCGCTGGTTATCTGTGTACCTAAATTAAGAAAAAGTAAATAGTATAAAATTATATGCAATTCAAGGTGGGCTTAAATACTACTACTACTGCTATTACTACTAATAAACTGATGATAATAATGATGAATATGATGATGATGATGATGGTGGTGATGATGATGATGATTATGATGGTGAAGATGATGATGATGATGATGGTGATGATGATGATGATGGTGATGATGATGATTATGATGGTGAAGATGATGATGATGGTGATGATGGTGATGATGATGATGACAACGACGATGATGATGAAGGTGATGATGCGAAGGAAGAGGAAAGCGAGAAGATGATACTAAATGAAGATGCTTTACTAGGCCTCTTGCAGTTAGAAGTTGCATGGTACAAAATACACCATACTGGAACGTAAACGAAAGTGATACACTTCAAGACTAAACATAATTAACAACAAAAGTGTGACTTTTCTTTGTTCAACATTTCCCAGTGCAGTCTTATCACGTGCCTTTGCTCTCCAATATGGTTGCATTTTATACCACGTGACCTCTAGCTGCAAAAGGCCAACTGGAAGAAAAACTTGATTGCAGTTGTTTAATTCACCTCACGAGTTATGAAAGTACGTTAATTACAACAGAATCGGCAGTTAGATAGATTCAGAAAATTACTGAAAATTTTTTTATTTTTATTTTAGTTCCCTGTATATTAATTTTTGATACATATTCCTTTACAGACTCTACTACTTAACATACTTATCTACTTAATATACTAATTGGTCGATTTACGTGTTACTAAATTAGGTCTATTTGCAAGTTACGATGTTTAATACCATAGACTTTATTCATAAATGGCGGCGATTTTGATATTTCTTTGTTTACATTCAAATTAGCGTCATTTACCTCGATTTGGGTAACATATTCTTCTGAAAGTTTACCTCAAAAGCGAGGTGAGTGAGGCTAATTTGAATATAGACAAAAGAATACTAAAATCGCCGCTATTATGCAAAAGGTCTATATATAGAGAGCACTGTTTAGTTATCTGTAGCTGACAAAGTATCATGGGATACAACAACAGCAATAGTTTATTTAGTCCTCATTAGGCAAGGCTTTTAACATTTACAGAAATTTACAGAATAATTATTGAGTAACAGAAGAACACAGCAACTTAAAAATAGCATAGGCTAGTCGAGTTAAGTAACTGAGGTCAAGCGGAAGTTACAGATATTATTTGTTGAATAATATTAGAACGATGTAGAGGGCAGATATAACTTAAATACGATACTTGGTCGGCTGCAGAACCTTTCAAGAATCTACATTTTGATTTGAAAAACAGATGTTTTATAAAAAAAAATGAAAAGCGAAATACGCTGGCACGAGTAAGGAGAAAAAGGTACTAAATAATTTGCTAGTCTGGAGAAAAGAAACTTGGCAATTACCAATAATGTTTAACTAAGGTTCCAAAGCACTTTTTAAACAATTTTTTTTGAAACAAAGTAAGTTTTTCAAGAAAGAAAATTCGGTTTTCTTGTTACTTGTTTAATATTTGTGAGATTTTCGATAGCATAGTTACTATGAACTTTAAAATGTACTTGTGACGAGAAACTGCAAAAAAAATTTTGAAGAACTTAAACTAAATTATGCGATCTAATGATGAAAAGGTAAATAAGAATTTTATGTTTTGAAGAAAGGGGAGCGAAGTTATTAATCTTAATCACTTCATCAAAATATGCTCCAATACTTCGCTACCTTTCACTCTTCTGTGATTTCTTTCAAAATCTGTTGTATAGAAAGGTTTTCTGACAATCTGTGTCTGGAGCCGGAGAATAATGTAAAATGCAAAAATTTATAAATGCGGTAAGAAAGAATAAAACCTTCGAGAAAGCTATAACATTACATTAACTCGTAATTTCAAGGACTCGGGGTTTGTTGTATTGAATCTCTTTGTGTAATTATTTCCTTGTTCATCTAAAGAAGTATATCCACAAAAATGCGTACAATCCTTACACATGAAAGTAACTTAAATTGGATTTTAGAATAAGGTTAAAAAGACTCATCTTCCGACACGAAATAAAACCTCAAATTTTCAAAATAAACGTATTTTCATATCACCCACTGAGTAAATAAGTACAAATTACCTTACTTTATAAATAATGCAAATTTAAAATAATATCATTTGATGACAAGGCAATATTGCGAAACGTTTTTCTTGACTGTGTGAATTACGACTTTTGAAATGCTTTTGATATCAAACTTTTTGAAACTTGAAAAGCGCTCTTCAATGATCGTTACTGAGTAAAAATTAAAGAAAAATTGCAAAGAAAAAGGAAATGAACCGACCTTCATTTCAAACCATTTCATAAAATATGGAGCTGATTCTTTGTTACGATAGAATATATTAAATTTAAAAAAATGGTTAAAGAAAGCTTAGCTTCCAAGAAGTGTGTTAGCATTCTATATCAATCTGAATACAGGACATTATTATTACTATTATTACTACTAGTCTACTGAGTACTGCTGATTTTTCACTCACCGTCCCCAGTATCTGTTTCCATATTTAACACGGGGTTCGTAGTGCCAAATTGGCTCCGCTACTCCGAAATAAAACAATCCAATGCCAATTCCTGCCGCAAATAGCATGGTGAAATACGTGGCGTCGCTAAATTCTGGCTTTTCATCGTCTTTCCCTAGTTTCATCTTGGCATATTTTGAGAAATAAACAACAAGAATGAAAATGGCCCAGATGTCCTGTGTACTTATGTACAGCCAAGTCCATTTCTTGGTGATCCATGACGTCCATTTGGCAAGTTCGAGCCGGGCTTCCGTCGGATTTGTCATACACCAAGCAGTGAATCCCCAGATTATCAAGGACGAGAGGATTGTTACGACTGGATTAAATCGAAATTTAATCGGACCAAAACTAGCTTTAACTAACCGGCATTTTGACTCAAACTCCATCTTTTTCTTTTCCGACTGGAAAAGCACCACTCTTCTGAATGCCTTCTTTCTATAAGCTGTGACTCCAGCCACAATGCCTTATATGATCCAGAAGCCAATTATTATTATTGGTATTTATCGCCAAACAACGCAATTTAATTCCAGGATTACTTTTTGATTTCACCTAATTGGTTTGCTAAGGCTGTTTGGGCGCGATTCATTTATTAATGAACGTGGGTGTGCCTTTAATATTAATACAGATAATTCTGGCTAAATATTAAAAATTAACAACAGTGAAAACGTGAGGGAAATTATTCAAAAGAACAATTTTTGAACAAAAAATGTTTATCCTAGCCTTTTTGACAACTTAATATTTAATCGCCATAATTTTGAAAAATCATACAAATTAAGCTTTATGTGATATTTCAGTTTAGGTAATTTTTACTAACACACAACAATGCTGGGAATTTCAACTGGATATTACGCGTTTACACCAACTTTCTCCAAAACAAAACACAATCTTTCCATTTGCCAGGAAGTTGTCTCAACCTCTCATTATGAGCAATGGTTTGATTTCCTTCTGTTTACTTAGCATTTAAAAACAATTGTAAGGAATTTTGTCATATTAGCGTTATGCTGTCTTAACTCCCACTCACTTTTTGATCGAGTCAAACCCACGAACATACGAACATATAATCTTTTTGATTGCAGAACCAATCGTTCAAAATACAGTTTTATTCCTAAATGCATTAATGGCTGGAACAAGTTATAATTATTCTAACTTTTAACTATGTAAAGATCACCTTTTTCAATGATTTTATCAAATTTTTGCTAGTTGACATTCTGATAAATATATTAGAATATTCCTAAAAACTCTTCACTCCGTATATTTTGACTGCTCTTGCACTCGGAAAACAGGAAAGTGTTAATTTTTCCCTGTTTAAAATTCTCAACAGGTGGTAAGTTTTGGCAATGGGATAATCAGTTTGAAAACGCATCAAAATTATTGTTTATTATCTCATGTGAATAATTCGCTTGGTGTGGGTGAGTTTTAAACTCAAATAAATCAAGATTCAGAAGAACGGAAACGCAATGAAAACAAAACTCTCCTAAAATGAGAAAAAAACCTTGTAAAGCAAACAAATCAAGCCTTTGTTTGAATCACTTCATTTCTACACTAGCTGTTAATCTTTGAATCAGCAGTGGACGCTTTCGTATGTTTTTCATTGACGTTAAAAAGTATCTCGCACGTCAGTTTTTCACCTCACCCAACGCGCATGTCCTTTGTAATCGACATCTGTTGAATAAACCCACGTATTTAATTTAAATTAAACCCGTGAAAACGATAAGAATGATTCGTTAAACTGAATAAGATCCGGTACCGCAGAGCTTAATCGACAATCGCTATGGCAACAGCTTCGCTTTAAAAACATATCTTAATCTTATTAACAGTGATCTGCTGAATCTTCGAATTGCTGTTTTTTTTTCAGAAAAAAAACATCAATTAAATTCTTTACAAATATTACAAAAAAAAAAAAAATCGCAAGTTAGCAAAATTCTTGAGGAAAAAAAAAACTCACAAACGTTCGACATGAGAGGGGAATAAAAACAAATAGCAGTCAACTGACCAACACTGCTGTGACAACTAATCGGATTTTGAAGTGCAATGTCACTCGCAACACAGAGAATTAAGGTTTATCTGTCTTAATAATTTTTATCAAAACAAGGATTTAAACTATATTCACAGCTCCAGACCTGTTTTCTTTTAAAAATAGCAGTTCCATTCTCAATCTTTACGACCTTTACTCAAACTAACAACGGAAAATTGTCAGTATTTGCTTTTACTGCAAAAACTATGAAAATCACATTTGATTACTCTGTATTTCGCGTGGCAGCGCAAAATGTTTTTTTGTCAAAAGCTACTGTACGACACAAAATATGAAAAACGTTTTAATATCTTTTACGACCTACAAAAACCCGATGGTATCACGCAAAATTCACGAATCTACAGGAGCCAAGCATCATCAAACATTGACGGGAACATATGTTCCGATAACCAAGAACTTTTATTCTCAGAAAGCTGTAGTGAAGTGTGAAACAACTCTAGTGCAAGTCGCTTGGACGCGCGACTGCTTTGTTTAAAATCACAGCTTGCCTTACGACTTTGGTTCTTCATAATTTTTATGGCGGTTTCAAATTCACTTGTTGTTGAGATTGCCTTTTTGTCTACATACAGAACATTGATGCGATAAAATCAATAATACTCGTTTCAATCAATACAAAACGATAAATTTATATTGGAGATCGATACGCAAAATCTTCGCGATGATTCAGTGATTACAACGAGTTACTTTAATCAGCAATCAATATAATAGATTTGGATTGATTTGTCAGAATTTTAATCAATAATATTGGATATATCGATAAAATTTGATGATGATCATAACTCTTGAGGGTCGATTTTATTTTTAACGATATTAATTATAAAAATCCATGTGTTAATATTAATGTCGATTTATCGATTCGATTTCTTATGACCGATTTTGATAGATTAGTGACGATAAGCCTCTATTATGTATTTACAATTTTTCTCTCTCCCATTAGAACTATCAATGTCCACTAGTGCAAAAGTCAGGAATCGAACTTAGTAAAACGATACTAAACAAAGCAAAAAACTAAAAAAACTTTCTTTGGAAATGGAACGGTACGAACAAACCGGTCAGCCGGTCCGTCTGCTATAACTCTCACGGTAGTAAACAACTATCCCTCGAAGGTTAGGTGAATAATGATGGATATGTAACAAGACGCGAAGCCAAAAAAAAAAAAAGAATCAGCGCTAGCCGTTTGTTGCAAGACTTCCAATCACCATGCGCGCACTCCTAACGTTTACGGGGGCGGCCACGATCACGGGTTCCTCTGGCCAGTTCGCCGAACAGTAACTGTTTTTGGATACGATCGTCTTTCATCCTGGATACGTGACCCAGCCAGCGCGGGCGGTTTCCCCTGAGCATCGTCTCGATGGCAGTTGACTTGGGTCTTTTCAGGACTTCATTGTTTGAGATGTGGTGCCAACGCTTGATCTTCGATATGCGTATATGAATAGGGTGTTGGTGATGTAGAATATCAGAAAAGAACAAAGAAGAAAAACTGATGGAATAGTCAAGTACTTACCACAAATGAAACAAAAGCTAAAATTACCATACTCTCAAAGTTACTGTCAGGCAGTGAAAACTAGCATAGCTGAATAACAGTTTCGCTTTAAGTTCCCTTTTAAAGCATCGGAAACCTAAAGTTTTTATCGATTCATCAAAAGTGTGGAAATAAATACAACCGACAAAGTTTGCCATGTGCAGCAGCTTTTGTGTCCACCGTCATTCTGCAACTAAATTCATTTCATTATACAGAAATCAAACGCTGAAACATTAAAAAACATTGTTAAGAGCGGATGACTGGAAAAATCGAAAATCCGTCGACAAAATCGAAAAATCGGATTTCTTCATATTTTGTCAG
>JAOCNB020478802.1:0-14807 GCA_026546465.2 Palythoa caribaeorum
TCGCCGAGATGAACCTGGCGGAGGAGTTTTTGAACAACCTTGCCGTCATTGGTCAAAACGTTGACGTGAGAGTCCGCCGAGAAGCAAATCTTGTTAGCAACTTTTGCAGCTCGCGGGACCTGTTTTACGACTTTGATGAACTGGCGAGTGGCACTGTTCCCAGTGTTAAGATACCTGTAACAATCATTTAAGAATTCGTTTCAATCATTGGATGTAATATTCCTGCAAGTGCGCTATCAAAAAAAGACAGTAAAATGATGTCTGCTTCTGTTATATCATAATATATAACATAACATACAATATATAATATGTAAAATATAATATGTAAAATATAATATGTAAAATATGATATGTAAAATATAATATATAGAATATAATATATGATATATAATGTAGAATATATACAATAAAGATAAAAAGATTACTGCCAACCAACGGTGTAGGTCAGTCATAGGGATCCAAAGGATTTAGATTTAACATATATAATATTAGATAATTATAATATGTAATATAACAATAAAATTTATGTTTGCTCGAAGATATTAGCTTTATTGTAAAGCTACACTAAAATTCGAGGTGAAATAAAATTCGTATGTATGTATGTATGTATAAATATGTTTTAGGGCCGAGTCAACCTTATTTTAGCCCGAGCCGCATGCGAGGGTTAAAATGAACTCTGAGAAATGCCCAATCTATATTTATGCCCAAGAACATAAACATTATCACTATTATCAGTTTGGAGGGCATTGGGAAAACACAAGCTAAAAACAGGGCTACAAATTTAATACTCTGAACAATTACGCAAGTATTTGCAAGTTAAAAATGGATCGAGTGAGGCTGGCTGGAAGTTTCAAAGCTGGTAAAAATCATAAAGATCAAACGTTTTGAAGTTAATGTTGAAGTTAGTTGAATAAGCATTGTTTTGTTTCAGAGGGCTAAAATACATTTAGCCAATAATACATAAGAGAAGCTGACATATGAGAATGTTTAGTCATTCTCGATTTATGATTATTAAATCGATGCCTAAACTTGGTGGTAGTTGAACCTACATATTGTAACCCACATGCAACGGTTACAAAAAATAAGATATAGTACTGAACTATAGTATTACAATTTAAGTGATGATTAATGAAAAAATTTCGCTTTGTAGTAAAGCTAGAAAATCTTTTTCCTTCGACAAGGTAATTACAAATCATACATTTAGTCCTCCCGCATTTAAAGCAACCCTTATTGATTATCTGCTGATTTCAGCTCTACACTCCATGCACTCTAAATAAAGAATCCTTCAAGCACTTCGGTCGTCTATATATGCCACCATCGGAACGTCCTTCACGGCGTTCCCCAAACTCTGGAAGGTTTGAAGAACGGGATGAAAATCTGTGTAATGACTCTCCGATGTTTGACAGACCAGGATGGTAAGTGACAACAAACTTTGTCTTTGTGATTTTTCATTCAAGGTATCAGCTCTATAGATATTATTCTACAAGCTCTGCATTTTAATCTCCTTGGTAACAAAACGTTCATCATAACGTCTCTCTACCATATAACTTGTTATGTATATATACCATAGTTTTAAATGATAAATTGTTATTGTCTCAGTGTTATATCGTTACTAAAAAGATCAGAAAATCTTCTCACCTTGTTGACTCGGACTTACTCATCTTTGTTATTATATTAGCTGCTGCAATTCCACCCAGTTTAGTGAGACCAATAACAACAGGAATTAAGAACAGCCAGAAAGCACGTTTTTCAGCACGGCAATTGCTGCTTCCCACGGCCGTACAACCGGTTGTCATAGCAGTCCCAATCTCATCTTGGTCGTCCCTATTATCCGGGACTTTTTGCATCATGACCTTCTCTATAGCCACTATGCAAACCTTAGTGTGAGCACCCCGCGGCATTAGGCTCTGGTTATCAATCATTTTTTGCTTGCTACAGGTCAAAACACAACTTTTGTCTCCCTTGGCCACCATATCAGCGTAGAATTCGATATCTTCAGGATTGCAGTAATCGATGTCGTTTTCGTTACAAATACCGAGATACGTCTCAAACAGAGCCAGCTTAAAATTTCGTCGTTCTGAGTTGGACATGTCCTTCAGCTGGTCGTCTCTCTGTAGAACGTTCTGTGCTCCTTCAGGAAGGTTGAAGTTACTTAGACTTTCAGATTTTATGTTGTTGGCGATTTCTTGGAGTTGCTCCCTTGTCGCCTGTTAAAAAAATATTGAATGCGTAGGGGCATATGGCCACATTGGTCGCGACTTAGGAAGAAATTCAAGCCTTTTATCTGACATAATTTTATAACTATAAATAAAAATCATTAAGTTAACTTTAGTTAGTTATATTATATCGTTCCTAAAATTGGCTGCGTTATTCTTCATTTTATGCACAAGTCCCAACTGCGTTCGACAACGGAAAGCGCAATCCTAATTCGGTGCTTTGGATTGGATGTCCTGTGGCCGCTATAGACGAATCTTTTCTTTTCTGTTTACATTTTGCTTCATTTGCATACAACTTTAGGTAGAGAAAGAGCCAAAATAAAAAAGAATTGGATTTAAAACATGAGAAAGGCAAAGAAAAAGTGATTTTAGCGACCAAAATTTGGTTTTGTAAATACAGTTTCACAAATGATATCGGTGTCCAAAAAAACGCGAACCCACCGGGTGACAAAACCGTTAATGAGTTCTTACATTCTTTGTAAAATTCCCAATATTCGAAAACGCATCACAAGAACAGTGTTTAAATTAAAGGTCTCATTTCTTTCAGAAGACGTTTCTATTGCAAAGCTTTTTCAATATTCAGAACTTTTCAATTGGTATCTCAGTTAGGAAGAGATGCACTTCTGCTAATGAAGCAAATAATGTGACACCAAAATGCTCCAGCCACTGTCTTGCTGTCTCGTTGGCTATGACAAAAAGCGACAAGAGACCTTGTGACTGGGAAGCAGACATCTTACTACTGCAATGATCATGTCACCATATATTGCAGCCGGATTACAGTGTACGCAACAGATGCAGCGTCTTAACAAAATAGAAATTTCCTAAAGTTTGCATGGTTAAAAGCTAAAGCACGAAGACTAAATAAAATGCTGTTTACCAATCTTTTGCGTGAGAACCGTGAAACAGGTTCTCATTCAATGTTTAAAGAAATCGAGACTTTCTCACCTGAACATCGCCCTTCACGGAACAATGGTGAACCAGTGAAACAAGAAAACACAAGAAGAACTTCATCATCTGCATCTGTAACGATAATAGCAAGGCAAGCGGTCAAGAAGTATCATCAAAAGTAATTGAAATGTTGCAGTTTTTATTGAGGCTCAAGGCGGGAGTATCATCTTCGTTGGGCGAGGCCGGCGCAAGAACTTTAAAGCTCGATTTTGTGGCAAAAATGTGACGTAATCGTAATTTTTTTAGAATACTTGTATACGCATTCTAGAGATATCAAAATTGAAAACAAAAATTTTGCCGAATGAACACTTTAAATTAGTCTCTACAAGGTTAGAAACAAAAACATGTGCTAAAAATTTTATCAAAATACTGAAGTTAGACTGCTAATCAGGTATTGACTATGGGCCTAGAGAGGCAGAATAACCTTAATGTTATATTTCGGTAAAATAAACTAAGATTAAAAGGGGAACACAGAAACAAATTAATGAGCAATTAAATTAAAATGAGTAGCAAAAAAATAGTCTTTAGTTTTAGGGGCAATTTTTTTATTATTCGTCAAAAAACAAGTGTTTGATAAAAGACTTTCAAAATTTCAGAAATTTTTAGCAACATGAAAACCAAGATTTTAACTTTTTGAATTTCAGTTGAATGATCAGTGGAAAAACGTAAACAAATGAATTTTCTTTTTGACGTAAACGTTTGCCACTAAATGGTACCGGCAAGTGAATAAATATGAATCATCTTGATACTGTTATTGACGAACTAATTGTTTCTTTTTCGCATGGATTAGTAAAATAAAGGAATTAATCTCTCTAAAAGCTTTCTAATTCAAAAGTACGTGTTAAATTTTGGTTTTCTGACGCTTTTTTAGAACAATGAGGCTCAAATTTGCCAAAATTAAAAAAAAAGACCTAGCTTAGGCTGAGGCTTGATAAAGAGGAAAGTTTTCTGGTCCTGAGGAAATTGGTTGAAACTAACTTTAATAGCATAAAACATTAAACGATTCACTGTAATCTGCGTCCAGCTAGAAGACTTTTCAATAAACAACGAAAGTAGATCGACGAGACCTCAGCTTACAATACCGTGTATGGTGGGGGCGTAATAAAAATCGCTCACAAAAATAAAAACGATTTAAGAAGAAATTGAGGCCAAAACTTACAATGAGTATCAGCAAACTTTATGTATCGTTTCTTGGTTTGACTGACCTTTTTCTGCTTGCTACCACTGAACTCCGCAATGATTATTAAACTCTCTTTGAAACTTTCAAAAGAATGCAAACGTTGGACAAGAATTCAATTTTATATTTCAAATATTTTAATTAAAGTTGTCTGAGGTCATAAACCGCAAACAGCGCAGGGCTAAGGTGATGTTAAGGTTGCCCTCAACAAATTAAAAGCAAACTTCTTAAAGCTATCTACTTTTTTATTTTGCGGGTGGTTTTATTGTGTTTTGTTTGGTCTACATCTCTTTCGTGACTCTTTTCGATTAGGATACGATGAAAGTCCAAAATGAACACCATCCCACCCCCTTCCAAGTTTAACTGCCAGTAGATTTAATAAAGACTCTGACTTGTCCATTAATTAGAAAGTATGTTATTCATACAAAACCTGCACTCTTTATTTTTAATTTTGCAGAGGCTCATAGTTCTTAAATTTTTGGCAACTTCACCCTCAATTTGTTCTGAATTTGTTCTTATTTTTGTGAGCCGGGTTTAATTGAAAAATTAAAACCAACTAGAAGTAGAAACAAAACGGCATTGGAATACGACACGCCTCGCATTACACATATAACTATATATTGTTAGACTATATTTAGAGAAAAACTACATTAATTGATTACGTCTCAGTTTACGCACATTCGTTGTCTTCCAAAGAATAGAATATACAGTATTTCCTCGAATAAACGCCGCCCTCGAATAAACGCTGCACCTGAGAGCTAAAATATTGATAAACGCGGCCCTCGAATAAACGCCGTTAATTCGAATATTCAAAAAAAAATGGTGGAATAAAATAATTACGCGTTTACAAGTTTTACAAGTTGTAGTTTTAAAACTGTAAAGCTTGATCGGTACAGCCAGACAAAGAACTGTATCATTTTTTGTACTTTTACATTAAAGTTTCGTTTGGTTGTTTGAAAAATAAACAGCATTTTAAATAAATACCGCCCTCAAATAAACGCCGCCCTCGATTCTAGTTTGTTTTAGTTTTTCAATAAAACTCTGTAAATATATAAACAAAAGTTTCATGAGTTTCTACTACAAAAGTTTTCTTAGTTATCGAACTTCAGTCTGATCTTATTGTTAACATACTGTTCTTAAATTTTTTGTCAAACTTGAGCCTCGTCGTTTTCATAAAATTTTTAATGATAAAGTTGTTCCTTGATAAAGTTGTTCTTTGATAAAGTTGTTCTTTGACAAAGTTGTTCCTTGATAGAGATGTTCTTTGATAAAGTTGTTCTTTGATATTGAGGTGTTCTGATAAAGTTGTTCTTATAACGTCGTTCAATCTTACAAAAAGAGTGTAGTGGCAACAATTTTTAAAGTTAACTTTAGCAGGTACCGGAAAAACGGATTTTTGATTAATAAAGTTTCTTGCATGACCTAATGACATGCTCATAATAATTATCTATAACCTCAAATTTTGTTGAACGATCAAATCTCCTAAACTTATTCAGTTATTGACAGTAAAGCCTTCTGTGAATCGTTCAAAAAGAAGTTGAGCTTCGAAAAAGTAACTATGAAACCCCTTAAAAGACTTCATCTTTGATTTGCTTGAAATCTGACATCTTTCGAATTTTTCTTTCCTTTTGAAGAAACTGTCATTTTAAAATTTGTAGTACTGCGTTTTTTAAGATGTTGTAAATGTGTTTTTGAGTTTTCAAATCTCCCCTTGAGTTACTATCGACTTAGATCGGCAGAAGAAATGTCACTGCTTTGTCATTGTGGGAGTAAGGTTTCGTTTTTGACTGTTGTGCTTGTGAGAGGGCCAAGAATCAAACGAATTAACACCTTTTCATAGCATTTTGACAAAAAAAGAGAATGATTAACAATGAAATATATAGTGTATCAGTTAGTTCTCTTGTCAAAAACCTGCAAAACAAAGGAAGAAAACTCAATTAATTAAAAAACACACCTTGAATAATTCAACAATAACGTTTTATAAACCTGTAAAGGAAGGGTTGAAAGTTTTAAAATTAGAATTGACCTTCCAGGTTTAATTTCCAAAATCATTTAACCTTTGCAAAAAGCTATCCAGTTTGAATACAATTAATTAACTTGGGAAAAACAATGCAATAGACAGGTTCTTTTATATTCAGATTCAACTATTGTTGATTTATCAACAATTAGTCGATCCAATACTCTAAGGTGTTTTCACACATTTGTAAGAAACATTTTATACTTTGAATTACTGGCGGTGCCCATAACAGACAAACGGTGGCATGGTTGTCGCAGTGGGAAAGCTAAGTCTTCCTTCAAACCATAAGGTCCCAGGTTCACCCGGCTCAGCCGAGTGTTGAAATTTTACTAACATTCGTGTGACCTTCTTTTCCGCCAAAGTTGACTTAGCTTTCCCGCATCCTCCCGAGGTCGGTAAAATGACTACCAGCTTCTGTTGGGGTCTAACCTGCGATGGATTAGTGTCCTGTACAGGGGGGTCAATGACTCTCATCCGATTAACACTATAGAAACCGGAGCTCACCGGCTCCAAAGGGCCACTTTCGTTTTGAACATAAATTATAATTCTCGACTTTATTTATTCGAATATTTTGTCCGCAACAGAACGCCATACTTGTGAAACAAAAGCAATCTTTTGTTTGGAATAAAAATATTTTGTTTTATTTGTACGCGTCCTTGTGACTGGTTTCCTGCATGGCGGCAGGGAATATCGTGCATAATAATAAAATTCTAGCTTTCGTTTTGGCGTCTTGATGTCACTCAGGTCTTTCTAAGACAGATACTTCTCTGAGACAGACAAAATATATTTGGTCTGGAGAGTTCACTTACCCGAATAAGGCAGAACTGCACGACTAGGTTATAAATAACTTCAATTTTAAAAGCCTTTTCAGTGGCGCAAGTGAAAAGAAAATAAATATGCAATTTTTTTTAAAGCTTGCATAGAGGTCAACATGCAACATTTTTACAAAGACCCTTATCTGCCGTCTTTTTAAAGACATTCGTTTGTAGATGCTAAAAGATGTGAAACGATTTTAGTAAGTATAATTGCTTCTTAGGGGTCCAATTTATTTTCCAAATTAAAAAATTAATTTTTTATAAACAAATAACTTTTGTTCCATATCCAGGTATCAGCATCCGGCCAAAACTGATTGATTCCGTTTTCTTAGAAAATTGTCCAACGACCCGAAACGGAAATCTTGCATCAGTTTTCATCACGTTTCACTTTCGTTTCTTTGTGTTAACTCTCTGTTTTCAATCAAGTTTATATATATATTCTTCTATACGTCGTTATTTTTATTTCTTACAAATAATTATACCTTGTTAAATTAAGTTAAATTCTGCCGACAAACCGATAGGAGGAAAAACCGTTTAAAACAATGTTATAAATGGAGCAAACCGACTACAACAGCCTAACATCTAAAATCTTGTACACTTGATCCTTCCATTTCCCCAGCGTCGGTTTGATTGAACAAAGATTTAGGGATCGCGATACGAATTCATAAATACAGAATAATTAAATAATAATCTCAAGGTCAATAGAATAATGCACTCCGCTATTAACATCACCAAGCCAAACCCGTTTGAAAAAATTAGTTAGATACAAAGAAGCAGCAGCTTTGCCTTTCAAAAATATAAAACCCACTTTGTCTTTGTGTTTAAAACTGTAACATTCAAGAAAGGGGCAAAAACTTCGACAGTTCACCTCAAATCTTACTTCTGTGTCTTCTGCTTTCACAGTACAGTTTCGGGTTTGTACAGGCCGGCGTTCGTTTGAAGATTCAGAAAGACTGAAAGACTAACACCAACGCACCATAATTCAACATCTATACAGCGTATCTATAAAATTATAATTTGCTACACCGCAAACTTACCAGTGTCTTGTCATGATTTCATTCATTAAAAACGCAATCGTCACCTCTTACAAAACTTTTCACACCCATTCCGCATCCAAACTCAGAACATAGTAATTTTAATTTCCCAGAAAGCAGCTTTAGATGAGCCGAAAATGAAATTTATCAGACATTACTATTGGTTTGTTGAAGGGTCTCGTGGTTTCATTCGTTTCTATTAACTCATGTGGTTGGCTTAATTCAGAAAGCCCCAGGGGCGTTTTTGCAACAGTTTCCCGGAATGTGATTTATCATTTTATGAAATCAAAGTTCAGCAGGAACGCACGAAACTCGCATTTTATCATCGTCAACCAGTCCACCAAAGGAAGTTTAGTACAAGTAATTTCACAGACGGTTAGTTGATAACTGCGATAGATTCTGTAAAGCAACTAGACTCATTTGTTTCAAAGTTCTTTCAGTTCGCCCAAAACGATATATTATCATAACTTGGTTCAATGCTTCCAGTATCTCTGGACAGAATTATTTTAAAAGGTTACAAAAACTTAAAGATATTTTATACTTAATTACCCAAATTCTAAAAAGTGAAGTTTGATATCTAACAATTAATACGAGGAATCGGGTGTTATGGAAAATTAAAGCGTATATTGAACTCAAACCATTTGTCGATAAAATTTGAACAGCTGGATTAATTTATTTTGCAGATCGTTGAACTGTGACGAAGCCAACTATGTTTTGTGAGCTCTGTCAAAAAGACAAACTCTCGAGAGAATTCCCGCTGCAATCACTTACCAAAGACTGTGACCATCCACCTCTACACTGCCTCAGAGTAAGTCAGCTATCTCCAAGAGTGGCATATCAGTGTCCGTTACTTTATTATGCTCCTGCCAATGCTTATATACCCGTGGGGGAGGGGGAGGGGGTTTGAGCGTGACTTGACATAACCAGCTTCACCCAAGGGGGAGTCGTTAACTTGGGCACAACACAAGTCTTAGTCAATCCTGCATTATATCCAGGTACATATGAAGCATGCTACCACAATTTGATGTTTTATGACTTAAACTCTCGTTCGAGAGGAGAAGATTTTGTAATATTTTTTACAAAAACATAATTCCCGACCTTATGCCAGTATCCTCCCACGGATAAAACACTGATTATAGGTGAATTGCTGTTAGTGTTAATCAATACGATAAATGAAGTTGTTTGAAAAACTCAAAACGTTCTTATTGCAACCAATTATGAAAAAGTAACGAAGCGTAATGTTGTGTAAAGTGAGCCATTTTAACCATTTCATTTATTACTTAGCAAGATTTCTCAATGATGCCTATTTTAAAAGTATCAAGAAGTTTGCATGTCCTGCGGTCTAAGCGAGAGGTATGGGGAGGGCAAAGAGATCCATTACCTCTCAAAAAATAGTGCTATTTCTCTCTTGGTTATGCAGCCGCATTTTTTGCTTTTTAGATAGTCCGAATAATTTTAATCCAATTTTGAGCATTTACAAGGGCTTTCGAAGTTGCTGTCAGTTGATTTCACAGTAAACTTGCAGAATATTTTTTAAATTAAACTGTGTTGTATCAGTTTGTTATACCAGTTCAGTTCTTTTTAGCTTTATGAATATTAAAATTTCTTCCTCTTTCCTTAGTTTCGTAAAAGGTACTTAAAAGCGCTCCAAATTTGTTTCTGTAACAAGCTTTTTTAAAAACAAAATTTCCCAATCTCTTTGTAATTTCCACTTAAAACAGTGCGTGACAAAGCACGTGGAAACTGCACAAAAATGTACACAATGTGAGCAAGTCGTGACGGAAGAGAATCTCCGGTATAAACAAGGCAAAGCCACTCTAAAGGTTCTCTTCCCCGAGTGCATTGCGTTATCTCCCGTCACCGTGACGGAAGTAGACTCATCTTGTGCTTCAACAATCACCGTGATGATGCTTGGCGGAGAGTGCGCAGTGATACCTTTTACACCAGCTATGAGTGTCACTCAGCTTAAGAGTGTTATTGAAAAGAAACTGGGACCTGTGCCGGAGAAACAAAGGCTGATGTATAAAGAGAAAGAGTTACAGGTAGGTTAAATTCATTATAGATCGGGGAGGAACGTACCATTAAGTCTCCCGTTTCCCAAAAGCTTGGAGCTTAGTGCATCTGACGGTGTAGTGGTAAGATCTCTGTCTTCCTTCCAATCATAACGTCCCGGATCTACCGAGCATTTAACATTTGTGCCACCTTCTTTCCGCCAATTAAGCTGATTTAGCTTTCTATTCTGTTCTTGCTATTTACCTTCCAAGGCAAAAAGAAACGTTCGATCCCTTCATTTTGAACAGTTCTCGGTCTTAGAAAGCTATAGCGTTCTTAATCCTTCAGAGAATCGTTGTCAGAAATCACAGTGTATTTTATTGACTAGTCCGTACATTTTTTACGGGGTTTTAATCACAATAAAGTGGTCAAAAGTGGGAAAATACGGGCCGCACAAATTGTTAGTTTCACGAATCACGTGTGATTCAGGTGGATCATAAATAATCTGTGTGGGCTTTACGAAACTGGGAAAGATAAACGTCTCCCTCCCCCCAACTTCCTCCCCTTCCCACCCATCTTTCCATTCCCATCCCTTCCTATTTTTTTGCTTTGGAAATTGAGCTGGGCTCAAGTTCCCGCTTTGACCACGGGTTTGGCGATTTGTTGCTGGACCCCCAGAATCAAATTCCGGCGCCGTGGATTGTAGAAAATTTAGATTTGTTTCCAGTAGATGGCTTCACTGAAAGTGTCCTCAGTATGAATTCCTTATAGTGATTTGGCTTATTAATGGTGTTTATTATTATAGACTTATGGCTGTCAAACCAAGTTTTTTTATCTCTATATATTTCATAGTTCATTTACATAGAGAATAATACGTAGGTGCGCGGAGATAGGATATTCATTTTCGAGGGTTCAAATTGATACCTCACGAATGAGCTCAGGAGATATATAGTTGATGTAAAGCGACGGTCAAATTATCGTATTTTTGCGTCATTCTGTTTAGATATGATATTTCTTAGTGGCAGAAAACTTTATAAGACACTGGTTTGTAAAATAAATTGCTTTTTCATTGAGATCTATGAACGTAAGACTGATCATACAAACAAGGGCAGACGGGCTATCTGCTTAAGTTTGGGGAAGATAGATAGGGGCACTTTGGAAAAGAAGCTGCAAAAAGTGAGTAAACTAGACACCGGCAGACAGTTTCACTAGAAAGTACAGTGATAGTGTCTGCTGGTGGCCCTACAATACTAAATAGATCTTAGGATATTGATCTGTTACTTTGCAGAGTTGGCTCAATGACTGCCCAGCTACTCTGGCTAAGTATGGAGTGAAACCGAACTCGGTGCTGCATCTCATTGTTATGTTGTACGCCATTCCAACAGGCCTTGAAAACATCGTTTTTGATCTTTTTTGGGGATATCCACAACATGGATGTGACTACCTTGACGCTTCCGTTCTCTTGTACAGCGGTAACAGCTTCATCGAATTAGTCGACTATCGCCACAGGCAAAGCCAAGTGTGTAATGCTATTACTCACTCCGGAGATGTTATGGATAGCAACAAGCGGCTTGGTCACCACACTATTCGGGTTAATCTCAAAACTATGGCACCACAAGTGAACAAGCTCTTTTTCACGCTGAGTGCTTGGAATTCACCCAACATCTCCAAGTACCCCAACCCAAGCTTAAGATGTTTCGACCCAAAGGAACCTAACAAACAGTTGTGCAGTGATAAAATGGACCACGCCGCCTATTCCCAGGCCATAATCATGTGCGCTGCGTGTAAGATGGACGGATGCTGGAAGATTTTCAGTGTACGTACTTGCAGTGCTGGAAACGCGATGAATTACGGTCCATTACAAATCAAAATTTCTGATCTTATTTCCGAAAAGAAGGTGTAAATCAAGTTTAATGCACGTCTATTGGGCGTTTTCATGCGAGTTTTAATATAATTAGCCAAAAATAGAACTCGACACAAAAAACTGCCCTAATTCGTAATAGATTTCACGCTTATTTGCAAGAACGTGAAAGCTCTTTCATGTAAGTAAAAATTTCTGTTAAAAAAATGGCTGTAAGTATATTAAACTTCACGACTTGAAATTGCATGCTCATTTCCCTAGTCCACAATCCGAGAACTTTGTTTACAAAGACAAGTTTAAACAATTAACAGGCACAGAACAAATTAACAGGCACAGAACAAGTATATTGTAATTGTAATTGTTGAACAAGTATATTGTAATTGTTGAAAGGAGATGCTATTTTCCGGTAAAATCGACGGACAGCTTTTCATAACGGTAAATTGGAAGGGCGCAAACGAATTGGTACGGACAAAACTAAAAGGACATAATTGAACATTTAGCAAACAGCCAAAGTCAAACATATTTTTTTCTATGGAACAAGTTCTACGAGCTAAGCTTAGTTTTATGTATGTCCGTTGTTTACGTCCGCAGACCATAGTAGCAAGTAGCAAGTCTCTATTATACTTCGCCCAGCAACCAAGCCTCTAAACGTACACGGAATTCTGTCAAGAATGTTGTAATAAGTTAATGACGGACGTAAAATAGCCTAATGGTCCGAGAAAGAAGTAGACAGCCTTGGTTTTGCCTCATTAGAGTTTTAAGGTTTTCATATTGAGAATACTTTGATTTATATAAATACGCTTATGAAACTTTATTTTAAGGGAGTGTTTCTTGTGGTACAATAATTTATTCAATGTCGAGACTCCAAAACAAAGCTGAGAAAATCTTCTGATTTTCTATTTTCCTAGCATAGAATTTAATTGTGTTAAATTTAAATTACAAGAATTAAAAATAAATAAATTTACTTGTTGATGATACATGTACATTGTATGATAATTGAAAATAAATTTTAATTTACAAGTGGATGATTTAAAAGCAAAGCGGTTAAAACATTCCACAAGCACTAAACTTGCAATTTACACTGTCCAAGTTGAAAACCAATGACAGAAATCTGCAAAAACAAAAACAAATAGCATTTAGATTTGCGGACTCGCATAGTAAACTCTTGGGTGCAAAATCAACCTCGTTCCCAGAACTTTTTTCTGGGTGGGTTACTCGTCCTACTCACTTTCTAGAGAAAAGCCCTGGGAACGAGTTTAATGCCAGATAAACGGGGGACCTAAAATAAACGGGTATCGGGTAGGGGAGTTTTTATAAATAACTTCGAACTTTCAAAGAGATATTATCCTAAGCTTACACTGGCTGTCTATCTCGTACAAAATGAAACTCAAAACTAATATTTGTTACTTTCAATCTTGTTTTTAATCAGAGAAACAGAAACGAATGTGACCGTCGATTGGAATATATCTTTCGAAATTTTATCCTAGCTCAAGGTTATTCTTGGTTACAAAGCCATCCTTGAACTTGAAAAATTAATAAACGAAGAAGAAGAAGAACAGAATAAGGGCGCAATTTTTTAAATCTATCAAAACTAATGAGCAATAGCATAATGTCCATAATCAAACACTTTCTTACGTATGATGTTTACAATAGTTGTTCAAGCAAGAACAAATGTCGTTTTATTAAATCGATGTTTATGTATCTCATACTAAGCTCTTTTTTTATGAAAGTTTTAGGTTCTATACGTATTGCATAAATAAGACCAGGGTGAAACTTTTCGGCATTTTCCAACTTGAATTATTATGACGTTACTGGGGGTAATATAATGATAGTAATATCTTAAAAGGTCCTCATGAAAAAACTATGCCCCATATAAGATTTGGTCACAGTTTTTGTGTCAGGACTCTCTTGTACAATATTTCAATTGATTAACAAATGTGACAGCCATAAAACAATGCGTTAGTGCGTCAGCAAACATTTTAAAAGCTGTTTGGGAAATTATCAGTGAATCCCACTTCAACTTCCGAATACAAAAAAGTAAATTCAAATTGCTTGAAATTGATCATGGGGTGTCAAGGAAAACTATCGTGTTGCCAGACTTAGCTTTATAGATTACCGATATGGCTGTAGATCACTTGTTGTCCAGTTTATTGAGAATAAGCCTTGCTCGGGATTTTAGATCGGCCATTTCGTTTCCAACAGCGCTTTTTTCTGCGTCGGTTGAGGGACCATGCTTGAAGATGTCAACTCTGTTTTCTAGTTTGCTGACTGCGTCGGTGACTTTCACTGCAAAACAGAATGTCGTTTATGTTAACCGTTACACGAATATACAATATCAACTCTTTTCTTTTGTTTTCTTTTCACAGACTAACCGACGCAGAAGCATCTTTAACTTGCCCGATTGTTAATTAGATTAGTGTTTCACTAACCTCGAACAATATCAGAAAATCCGCGCTTGTACTTGTCTCTGGACTTCTTGGATCGAAGAATGACCAACTTTTCAACCTGGCAAAGAAAAAAATATGAAAAACGTTAATTAAATTTTTTTGACGGTGGTGTGGTTGGCGCAGTGGTAAGATCTCTGCATTCCAACCACGAGGTCTCGGGGTCCCAACCCCGACTCAGCCGGGTGACCTTCTTCAAAGTTTGCCCAGTTTTCATCCTTCCGAAGTCGGTAAAATGAGTACCAGCTTCTGCTGGGGGCTAACCTGCAATGGATTAGTGTCCCGTCCAGGGGGAGTCAATGA
>JAOCNB020479409.1:0-14805 GCA_026546465.2 Palythoa caribaeorum
GCGGTCAACATTACTCAACTCTTTCATCTTCATTTATATAATTTTCTACGTTTCCACTTCTTTTAACTGATACAACTATAGACAAACAAAATCATCCAGTTGTACCTGTAAGCAATATTTAATTGAAAGAATTCGAGTTGAATTCGTTGCGTTTGAATTCACTTGTTTTGTTTAGATTTTCCCAGTGGCAGTCTCCAATGACTCGTTAACTTTAAATTTTTACTTTTAATTATGACTTCTGTTCAATAGCAAAATTACACGTAGTTAAAATTAATATTAGATTTGAAACTTTTCGCTACAAACTTTTGTATCTCTTCTTTAAACATATCTGTACAGCACTGTTTCTGGTTGCTGACTGCTGATTTCTCGTTTTAATTTCTGTTTCTGGTTTCTATATTTTTGTTTCTGGTTTTGCTGTTCAGTAACGCCCCGCGAAAACTGTTATGACGTAGGAGAACACAATATAATCCTATATATTTTAGTTCATTTAAAACTTTAACTTACTTTAATTTGTGTCCCCAATTAGTGCCGGAGGCGCTAGAACATTCAGACCCTTTTATAAAGGGCTATGGCCTATGTATATATGTATATAACATTATGTTTAGTTTCGTATCTTTTAAGTAACTTTTCATATCTATATCTTGTCCAGTGTCTTTATACAAAATCAGCAAAATGTTTGGTCTGATCAATTTAGGAAATAACGTAATAGTTCACCAGAACTCAACAACAGGCTGGTCTTAGACGTAGAAACTTCTAGAACATTTAAGATACAAAAACATCAATCAAATTTAAGAACCAATGTTTTGCACGGTTCTGGAATTTGGATTTGAGACACTAGCAAAAACCTTGGATGAACTTTGGTTATACGCCCAACTAAAACTGTTCATTAGTTTCATGGTTTGGGTAGAGGAAAAGCAAAAAAATGTAAACGAACGTATTCCTCTGAATACCAGCTTTTTCTTGATGTCAAAATTATACTTTTTGGTTACTTCTCTAAGCAATTTAGTTTAACATGCAAAATCGCTATTGAAGCCATAAGACAGACTTTATGTCTCAAAAACTATTTTAGTACTGACAAGATAATATTTTTCAGGAAAAGTATACAAACTCCATGTAAACCCGGATTTCTTTGGGTAGATGTTTTCCACGAAGCAACAAACGATTCCGGTCAACCTCAGAAGTAGTCAAGCGAGTATTCAACCATTTTTCTTATTTTACCAACTCAACTAATCACTAAACTGCCACGTTGCCAGCGTGGATTCGATTCCTGCTCTGAGCAAATTTATACCAATTTATTCTGCTGAGAGTGTTTATTAAACAGCACTGAGCAGCATGAGAAGAAGTAGCAACTACCAAAAAATAGCAAAACTATGAATTTGTATGTTTCTATAGCAGTAAACATTATTTGTGTCGATCAATGACATACTGAGTATCATTTAGTGTCACTTCATGTTTTGTTCATCTTTTTCTCGACTCACTTTATTTTTGCGATGTTTCATGTGTGAATCTATAGATACCTTTGATTGGGGTCCATTTTAAGCATCATATTCGCAAATTAAGTTGAGCAAGAATTATTTCCCTTAGTTAAGGTAACATTATGACAATTTTGTATTTTGCAACTTTAAAGAATTAGAAATCCTTCCAGGATGATTTTTTTCGCATGTTCACGTCGCCCGTGATGCGTTCCTTCTGTATGGTGGCCCAGCGGTGCCACCCTTTAAATTCATTTTTTGTGATCGTTTTCTTATTAATTTTTTTTGTTTTTAATTAATTTTTTTTTTTTTTTTAAATTTCAAAATGCAGTATTATTTTGTTTCTAAAAGTAAAATGAAAATAGATCATATTGACTTTGTTTCAAAACAAAATAAAACGCAGAATTATTTAAAATAAAATTTAAAGATATTGATTTTGTTTCAAAACAAAATAAAATGCAGAATCATTTTAGAGTTTTAAAATGAAAATAAAAGATATTGATTTTATTTCAAATCAAAATTGAAATAAAATTGTTCGTGGCCCAAGAGTGCCACCATGGCCGAAGAGTGTCACCCCTCCCCCGATCAGAAGCCTGGAGTGCCTGGTTCGATATTCGTACAATATGGCGAACTCGGCTCCTTGGAAGAGCGATAGGAAACTGCGAGAAAGCCTGCAAACGCATGTTTTGCAAGGCCTAAAGCGCTCAGAACTTCTTGATTTCATGAATAGAGATTTTTCGGAATATCAGTGGAGCCTTACTTCTCTTAACCGTCGACTACGATACTTTGAAATCTACTACAACAAAGGTTCTTCTGCAGAAGCGGTGAAGGACGCTGTTGAGAAAGAGTTAGATGGCCCCGGTAAACTTCTTGGATACCGAGCCATGCATAAAAAGGTACGACAGGAGTATGGCTTGTATTCAAGTAGAGGCGAAGTATACGAAACTATGAAGGAACTGGATCCAGAAGGGTTGAAGGCACGAGGAGGTATTGGAGCGAAGAAACGCAGGAGAAAGGGTAACTTCAGCTCGAAGGGTCCAAATTGGATGCACTCGTTAGATGGACATGACAAGCTAATGGGATATCAAAATAGTACATTCCCTTTAGCCATCTACGGGTGCATTGATACTGCCAGCAGAAAGATTATGTGGTTGAGAATCTGGACCACCAATTCCGACCCTATGGTTATTGGACGGTGGTATCTAGAACATCTGATGGAGACTCGGACTCTGCCCAACATGATAAGAGTTGACAAGGGGACAGAGACTGGAATTATGGCAACACTACACGCATTTTTGCGAAGACACC
Organism: Palythoa caribaeorum; assembly: GCA_026546465.2. Lineage (NCBI taxonomy): Eukaryota > Metazoa > Cnidaria > Anthozoa > Zoantharia > Sphenopidae > Palythoa > Palythoa caribaeorum. The sequence continues at coordinate 2,781 of JAOCNB020479409.1, forward strand.
ATGGTGATGCCGACGAACAAGATCGACCTGATACGGTACTTTATGGTCCATCAACACCCAACCAAGCTAAGTAAGGCGGTAATCTAAACTTCAGGACCTGAACAATTGATGAAATCGATAATTGAAAAATCAATCAATCAATCGCATATATTTTGTTTTCAGTATTTTAGTCTTTTTAGCTTTGAGTTCATTGATATCGATTAATAATTTCATCAATTGTTCTGGTCCTGAAACTTTTATGCCCAGACATATATGCACAGCATACAGCTTGTAGCAAGAGAATCAATTATGGCTGAATATTGGTGCACTACTCGCATAGATTTGTTTCCGGAAAAAGAATCCTCCCAGAGTCGCGGTTTTTGTTTTAGGATGTTGTCTCGTCAAAAATATTTTAACAAACCGCTTATTTTTATTATTTTCCTAAGTTAAGAAAGAATATCCTTGCTCATTCCAGGACTTTCAAGGACCACAACCCAAATTCAAGGACTTTCCAGGGCCTGGAATTTTTTTCCTCAATTCCAGGACTTTCCAGGACCGTGGCAACCCTGCATGCAATAATGAGTGAATAAACTAGGCGTAACCATGTTCTAACACGGCTAGCGAGGACAAGCATAGATCATTATCAATTTTTAAATTGAAAAGTTAATAAATAACTGAATTTAAAAGTCATTCACGACGTTTGTTCTGTTTCAAAGACTTTTTAAAGACGTCAAAGATTTGTTGAATAAAATTTTTTAAAGACTTTAAGGACCTCTCAAAAATTCACAGACTTTCAAGGAATCTAAAAACTACTACCAGCCCTGTTTTATCTGATCTAATGAAGCTTCAAAACAGTTTGACACTGAATGTACCAGCATTCCAAGTTTCCTAAATTAGTGTGACTTGAAAGACATTCTTGAGACTAACTAGTTTTTTTCCCCGATGAATCTGGTACAGCAGCTGTATCATTACAAATCAAAACTGGGCCTGCAGTAATTGGCGTAAGCTGTTGCGGTGTCCCTGCCAATCCCTGAAATTATTTCTTTTGTTATTATTTTTTGTTTGTATTTTGTAATTGTGTCTTGACGAAGCTAATAAAATAAAATAAAAAATAAATAAAACAAGTGGTTCTCGATTGACAAACTTTGGAAAAATTCACAAGCAAATTAAGGAAAACAGTTCAGAGAAAAACACATCAACAATTTAAATTGGTCATTTAGTATGAACTGATAAAAGGTCACACGATACCATTTGCTTTATATTTTGCATTCCAAACTCAAGAATCACAACAATGCAAATGAATGCATCAGGATCTACACGTTACCTAGATAGGTAACAATCAAAACATAATAAATTATAGGGAATGAAAAACATAATCAGTACCTGGTTAACAACTCTGTCCTCCTCGTCCTGGCAACCGCGATAAAGACCACTTAACAAAACTTCCATGTGCTGAGTAATGTGATCTTCCACATAGAACACAAGATGGTAAACGAGTGACGAAGCCTGCAGAATTACCAAAAATCTTAGTTACTGAAAAAGATTGGGGTTTGGTCTGCACAGAACACAGGAGGATATGCAAGTGATGATTCTAGTAGAATTACTTCAAACGATTGGGTGTTTAGCATAGTACACAAGATGATACACAAGGGACAATGCCTGAAGAATTACCTTATCATAGGAAATTAATGCTCCATGAAATTAAGGTATTGGAAATTAACGCGAATTTAACGGAAAATGACTTTCGAATAAAGAAAATTAACACGAAAGAGGAGGTAAAATTTCACAATGAAGGAAATTAACGCGATTAAGACAAAGTGGTGGTGACAATTGGAACAAATTTGTTTCAACACCGGATGCAAAAAAATTCAAAACTGAGCAATGTGCTTGACTTAACAGTAGGCAAAATATACTAAACGTAGGGGTTACATGACAGAATCTGGCCATTTCTAGCGTTTTTCACGCAGTCCACAAAACCGGCCGATCTTCTGACAGCAAAAACAATTAAGATGAACTCGACTGAATATTGTAAACCTTCGCCTTAGCTTTTGTGAAAGATGAATAATAAAGGTAAATGGAAAGAAAGAAAGCTTGTAGTTAATGTGTTTTAGGTGTCAAGAATGTCTGGACAAGCTCCAAAATTGGGTTTAAAATACTTGGAATTAAGAGCACGGAAATTAACGCTGAACTTAATTAACGTTGCGGAAATTAATGCTCAACAAAATTAACGCGACTTAAATTAACGCGAACTTTAATGATTCACGTTAATTCCATGGAGCGTTATTTTCCTATAATAAGGTACTTATTTATAAAAAAATAAAGTTTTCATCATAGGACACAAGATGCCGGATACACAAGTGACGATGCAATACTATACTTCAAATGGTTAGGTAATCAGCATAGAATACAAGATGATACACAAGGGACAACGCCAGAAGAATTTCCTAAAAAATAAAGTTTTCATCATAAGACACAAGATGCCAGATACACAAGTGACAATGCAATAATACTTCAAAAGGTTTGGTATTCAGCATGGAACACAAGATGACACACTAGGGCCAATGCCTGAAGAATCACTTAAAAAATAAAGTTTTCATCATAGGACACAGGATGCCGGATACACAAGTGACAATGCAATTATACTTCAAAAGGTTTGGTATTCAGCATGGAACACAAGATGACACACAAATACTGATGCTTCAAAAGATTGGGTTTTTAGTACAGAAGAAAAGATGGTAAACTTGTGGCGATGCCTGCCAACATATCAGTTACTTCAAAACATAGGGTTTTCAGGAAATGTTTTAACATTGAAGGAAACAAACCTTTATTCTAGTGTCCACAGACCAGTCACCCATGTCTCTTAGAGCTGCTGGCAGAATTTTGGAGATGTTTCTTTGCACCAATTCCCGACATCCCAAATTTGGTCTTGGAAAACCTTGGACACAAAACAAATATTTGCCAAAAATACACATTAAGTATTTTTTTAAGCAAAATATTAGAATCAATGCCATTTTAAGCTAAAATGTTTGACACAAAACTTTCTCTATGATCTCCCTCTATTAGTTAGCCATTACATGCGGACATGTGCTGGTGGAAAGTAAAACAATTCAGAGGGCTTTCCTTTTTACCCAGATGGAAAGGTTAATGCTGAAAACCTAAGATTTACTTCATAGGTAGATCTTGGTAAAGCTAATAAATTTGTCAGTTAACTTTTTCTGACTACCGGAAATTGCACATTTTGAAAAATTGATACTTAGCTTAGATTTTTTATATATTGGATGATTTATCAGTAGAACTCCTTCGCAAGTAACAAATTTCAAGAATCGGGTATAAAACGTGAGTGAGAAGGTCACAAACAGTACACTGAAAGAAAAAGTGATTTAAACTATTTTTAGGGAATTTCATAAGCTTTCCAGTGATATATAAGTTTAGGGGTATCTGATGCATAGTAAAGGAGTTTTGGATTGATAAATGAAAACATTTGTCAAACTGTACCATAACCTTAACCAAGATATTTTTTTAATACTTTTCCCAGATCTAACTCCTGGTTTCCTTCCTAAAATCTTTGACACTAAGCAAACAACTGGTTTTAATAAAAACTCAAGTTAATATTCACCGACACAAATTAAAGTTTTTCATGCACAAAAAAGTTTAAATAGTATTTTCATTTTACATGAATTATGCTCACAACTGTTCTAGTCAAAGAACACAGAAAACAGTAGCGTTTTGAGTTTTCCGTAGTCATCAAAAAATGACTTGTAAAGAAAAAAAGTGATCACTCAGGGTTCGTACACTTTTAGTCAAAGAAAATTCCAGGACTTTTCCAGGACTTTCAAGGACCAAATTAACAAAAATCAAGGTCCTTAAAGCTAAAAAAATCATCGTAACATCAAACAAAACAAATAAGCAAATACAGTACGTTGCCATTTCCTGCAATTTTATTACTAGAGTAAGTTTACAAGCTCTTAAAACTGAACAAATCAAACTGCTCGAGAGCTTCAGGGGCCCTATCAAAACTGTTTGGGGGTGGCTTGATGCCCCGTTTCTCAAAGAACAGAAGATCACAGATGAGCTAGTCTCTCAATTAACAATGGACACAGACAAGCAAGAAACGATGCAAAGGCTTGTTTGCAACCTTTTCCTGACGTGAATTTTTGCCCAGATTTGTGGCAACACTAGTACTGAAAACGTGAGAAATAAGAAATAAGCTAATTTTCCAGGACTTTCCAGGAACGATACCAATTTCCCAGGTTTTCCAGGCCCGGATTTGGGATTTCTATTTTTCCAAGACGTTCCAGGTTTTCAAGGACCCGTACTGTCACTGAAGTATGGTGTTCACAAAAAATTGCAATCATTTTTCGAGGAATCTTCAAGGACCAAACTGATTTTTCAAAGACCAGTCGACCTAGCACAAATTTATGTAATTTTACTGGTTGAGCATGTAAAAGCTTTATAAACTTTCACTTCTTTGGGTGGTTAAGCATATCACCAGAGATGACACCTCTAAATATGATCACATGAACGAAAACCGAGTGTGTTTCCGATATACAAACACACGTCTATTACAAACTAACAGATTTTGAAGTCCAAAACTTTTCCTTCCGCGTTTTAGCTCATTTTGTCCAGGTTTTCATTCCCATACACACATACTATATCAGGGTTGCCACTATTTACTGGAATTCAATGACTTTTCCTGGATTTCCAGGATATATCTAAGCAAATCCATTACCTTCTTGATCAAATAAAACTTGAATATTTTACACAACACACATACTATATCAACAGGCTTTAGAGGATTTGTTTTTGGACAAAAATCAAGCCTTCCGGAGTTGGGTTTTTGTTTTACAATGTTGTTGCAATAAAAATATTTTGACAAACAACTTGTTTTTATTAATTTTGGAAGTAAAGAAAAACGTTTTTGGCCCATTCCAGGATTTTCAAGGGCAGCGATCCAAATTTAAGGACTTTCCAGGGCCTGCATTTTTTTTTCCCAATTCTAAGGCTTTCCAGGATTTTCACGGACCATGGCTACCCTGATATAATGTCAAACGCTCTTAAGAAGAAATAAAAGAAATGAGATGAACAAAAAAAGTTTTGGATTTTGTGTGCAGCTCCTTCACATCCTCATCATATTGATTTAAAAATAAAGAGCTTTTCAAGATCTCCCGTTAGAATTCAAGAACTTTTCCAAGAGCGAACATTGTAAAATATTACCAACCTGTATCTATTCGATAACCAACTGGAGTATCAAAATCTAATTTGTCTTTGAGGTCATTTTGATTTTCCTTATAAAACTGCTCACCAACCTGGAAGTAAGTTACAAAGATTCAAGAAAAGATCTATTATAGATGAATCTTTTCTGACGTCATTGTTTACACCCTGCTTCATTAGCATACAACTTTATGTAAAGAAATAACCAGAATAAAAAGGAATTGAGTTTAAAACTTGAGAGAGGCAAAAAAAAATTGTGGTTAGCGTCCACAATTTGGCTCTGTAAAAGCAGTTTGAAAGTAGATATCAGTGTCCAAGAAAACGCAAATTAACTGGGTGGCAAAACCGTTAACGAGTTCTTACATTCTTTGTAATATTTTGCTTATTTTGGAAAACTTTTTTAATATTCAGTACAGCTCAATTTGTATCTCAGTTAGAAAGAGAAGCACGTATGCTAATGAAACAAGGAATGTAAACAAAGATTCACCTATAGGGGTAACATTATGTAATTCAATCCCTCTTGGAGTGGGGGATATAAGGGTTTTACAACGATGTAGTCTTGGGCTCTTTCTTTGCGGTTTTGAGGAATATTTTCATTTTAACCCTTTCAGCAGGCGGTTTATCAACATCTAACTTCTCCTTGCATGACTTAAACAAGATAATATAACTGGAAATAAGAAATAAGAAATTGATCAAGTTCAATACGCTGTGAAAGATGAAAAGCCAAATTCTCCCACACTGCTTATACAGAAAGTATGGAGCTCAGTTGGGAGAATTTACCAACACATCATTTGTCATGCTTGGGGCTTAAAGCGTTAAGCTACAGTATTGTGGTTTTACAACACTGTGCAGACTTAATCCACACATTTTGCTCTAATTTCCAGATTTTTTTCATATTTTCCAGAAAGTTTTATCTTTTTGCATTTTTCCAGACTTTTTGAACTTTGCAACTACATGGGTAAAAGACGATTATTATATATTGTTGTTTTAGAAAATAGACATACTATAAAATGCATGCTCTTATTGGCTTAGTCTTGTTTTCTGAATCTCAATAGAAATCATGAAACGATGTCACGTCACTCCACTGTAGGTTTTGAACTTTTTTTTCAATTATTTTTAACAAAAGTTTTAAAAGTCTGAGTAGACATACAATTGAAGAAGATGGGCAAGCTACTTAACAAAGGAAGTTTAAGTTTTGAAACCAGGTATCCTAAAATGTTACATATGGTCAACTCTTTTGTACGGGTGTGAAAGCTGGACAATAAGCAGGTCAGTACAAGCGAGATTGGAGGCAGCAGAAATGTGGTTTTTAAGACGCATGTGTAAGGTCAAATGGATGGACAGGGTCAAGAACGAAGAAGTGCTACGGAAAGCGGGGACTTACAGAACTCTTATAAGTACAATACAAGAAAGACAAAAAGGTTTTTTTGGACATGTCATGCGGAAAGATGGGTTAGAGAGGTTGGCTATTTTAGGGAAGGTACCTTGGAAAAGAGGACAAGGTAGACCTAGGAGAAGGTTCATGGATTTTATGTGCATATCCCTTGAGATGTCGCACATTGTGACTATTCGTAGATCACATTACAGACACGAGTGGATCATTTGTCGCCAGCGTCCCTAACGCACTATTATTATTATTATTATTATCATTATTATTATTATTATTATTATTATTATTATTATTAGACATACAATTGATGCAAAGCTAGCGACCAACAAACTTGACCTAAGCTTGAGGCAAGTTTTGAAATCAGTCAAATCTATTTGTTTTTGCAAACTACTTTCCAAAAAGCTTTTCCTTGTTTTTTTCTCAACACTTCCTTCGTGTTCTCCCACATCAATTGCCCTGTTAGGTCCCTACAGTATTATTTATAAAGTTTTCAAAAAAGACAATTACAGTTTTTCTTCTACCTGATCCATAAGTTTTCTTGCTTCTTTGTTGATATCTGGCATTTCATCTGATAAACCAGTTAGCAGCAAAGGAAGAAGTTTATAAAAGTACGAATACCTAGAACAAAGGTCATAACAAATTTGCTTTCACAATTGTATTTATTTGCATCACAACTGCCTCATCACTGTAACAATAGCTATCCAAACAAAAATAGAAAAGATAAAAGCAAATTAAAGAATAGCAACTGAAACTTCCAAATGAAGGATCCTAGATCTCTTTCAAGTTTTGCTATCAGGGTACTAAGCCGATATGAGAGTCTTTGGAGTTTACCATTTGCCTCTGGAATTTATGAAGAGGTAGACATGCTTTCCCAGTGGAAACTTTTCAATGGAAATTTATATTCCAGCAATAAGTTTCCAGTTTCTCACATTCTCACCAGTCCCAAGCCTTAGACAGTCATTTTTACTGCCAGTCAAAGAGGAGCCTGAGAACTAATAAGACTTCTAAATGGAATGCACTCTTTCCACAATGAAATTCAAAATGGAAATTTTAGGTTTTTTTTCTAAATGATAAACACCCCTTGACTCCCCAGGATGGGATTCACACTACTATCCGTCACAAGTTCAACCCCAGCAGAAGCTAGTACTTATTTATGTAGTTGAGTGAACTGAAACAAATCAGACACAATATTTTACTTTCCCACTTGGTCATACATAATACTGCCATTGGTCATGGAACAAAGGCGAACAAAGAGTGAGTCTGGCATAGCAGTCATCATAAGCAACTCTCACATTGACGTAATGGGATTGAATCCTATGCTCCACATGTGGGCTGAAATTTGTCAATCTCAATCTGACTTTGACTGTGGTGTGGTTGGTGCAGTGGTAACATCTCTGCCTTCTAACCACAAGGTCCCAGGTTCGACCCCCGGCTCAGCCGACTGTTGAACATTTGTGTGACCTTCTTTTCCACCAAAGTTGACTCAGTTTTCCATCCTCCCGAGGTCGGTAAAATGAGTACCAGCTTCTGCTGGGGGCTAACCTGCGATGGATTAGTGTCCTGTCCAGGAGGAGTCAATGACTCCCACGACATCCACTTAACACTACAGAAACCGGAGATAAGTACTGGCTCGAATGGGCCACTTTGGCTCATAAAAAGATTTAGCTTAGCTTACGCAGGCTAACCTTTGGATGTCTAGTTTTTGCACGGTTTATTAGAATATCATTTAAAAAAACATACATCATCGTTGAAGTTATCTTGCATGTAATGATGGTATGAATACACTCCTTCTACAAGGGCTGAAATTCCATCTGCAACTAAAATAGTTTTTGGAAAGTCCATCAATATTGTTCTTACTTGCTATCCTAATCAAAAAAATTTTAAATGTGTTTTCAGGAATTATAAATAATCATTTTCCCATAGATTGAGTAATACATGCATCTGTAAAGTAACATTACGAATTTAAATACAGTAAAAGAAACAGCATTATATCAACCGTATTTAAATGACTGGAATATCCCTACAGGGGACTTGTAGCTAGCTAGCTAGCACTACATGTTAGGACTGATATCAATAATATGTATTTCTAACACAGATATGATTGCTTTTGATTGTTATGTTGTTTTGTTCAGCACTTGGAAATCTTTCCTAACTTCAGAGTTCTCCCCAGAGCAAAGGTAGCAGAGTGGAGGCTCACTGTGATCATTTGATTGATCATATTACAACTGACTGGCATAATGCAATCTGCTGCTATGGTAACAGACATCTCGTGGGCTGTTTGGTCTGAAAAAAGTAACCCAGGATAGAGTTGACCAAAATGGTACTCTATCAAAGAAAACATGTTGTTTGAAGCTTGTTTCACGGGAAAAATTTACCAACACCTTTCAATCTTTCTTTTTTTTATTTTTGGGAAGAAAAGACAAGAGCGAAGCATGAGTAAGAGCAGAGTGGCGCTGCAGCACTGTACCACTCTATGGGGAGAATTCTGAACTTGAAATGCAAGTAGGGTGGTGTGCATATAACTATGTTTAATTTTCATTTACAGTCTGTACTACTAAAAAAAACAAATGTCTCGTATAGTTATAATTATAGTTATAGTATTTATTATCTTACTTCCTGAGCTGGTAATTTCTTCATGTGGATTCGTTAGATACATTTCTGCATGTAAAGTAAAAGTGCTAATTAGAAAAATAATAATATAAATATAGTGTAATTATTTGCAGTCAAGTTTTTTTTAAAAAGTGAATCACTCAAAAGTTTACCTTGTAATTGTAAGAGACCTAAATGAGTAAGTAATAATAATAATGCTTTATTAACAGTATTCTCATAAAAAAAATTGATTCTTTGAACACCTGGTAACACATAAAAAGAAAATAATTTTTATGCCAAACTAAATGCAAATCGGTTTTAATATAGGGGGAACTGAATCGAGGCAAAGGCAAGCGTGGCCTAGTAGTCAGGGCACTGGACTTGAATGCGGTTGACCCAGGTTCAAGTCCTGCTCTGACCACTAGTTGGATTTATCTTCAAGTAAATCCCAGAGTCAAATCCGCCACGGTTTGTAAATAGCCAACAGGTCTATCTCCTGCCAGTTGGGATTCTTAGTGTGCAGGGTTTCAGTTAAGGGCCGGCGAAGGGCGTGCACTCTTGACTTTTGAGGAATATTCACCATAGCTTCACAGGCTTTCACCAGGGCAATTGAGGGGACATGTGTGTTCAGAGTAAAAATTAGCCGGGGCTTTCTATAATGACAACTTTTATAGCCGCAGCTTAAATTTTTTAGCCCTAAAAAGTTAACTGAAACCCTGAGTGTGTTGTGTTTGTGTTAATGTCAGTAGTATATTGCGCTGAAAAGCCCTCTTAGGGATGTGAAATTAAGTTTTTATTTTATTTTTTTTTATTTTAATTACTTTTGGGCCAGATTCTTTTCTTACTACAGCCTTACTTTTAGTATCGTTTTATTTTGGGCTAGTAAAATCTCAGTCGGGCGAGTGATTTCCAGATGCTACTTGCTCAACTTGCAAGTAAAAAAAGTTTACAGTCCTGGTCGGTGCGCCCTATTTAATGTGCCCCTTCCATGGACCCTTCCTTATCAGTGTTAATAAATAATTCTTCCTACTAACGTTCAGTCTTGTCACTGTCGAACACATATGCATTACAAGGTTTCAGCAATGGCTTGTTGCATGGAAGCAGAAGTTGTTCAAGGAGCTTTCGCCTGTACCACTCTAGTAAAGAATAAGCATGACAAAATTTCAAATGTAAGATAACAGGGTACAATGAATCAATGGATCATTCCCAGCAGATAATTTGTTTAATGCCTGCCTGGTTAATTAATTGTTGTAAATAATTAACTATAATTCAGGGGTACTAAGGCTAACCATGCCATTCTAAAGTACATGTAACTCATACTGTTAGGGTTGCAAGTTCAACCCAAGGGCTAACCACTGCAAATGTTGTGTTTTTGAACAAACATCTGTTATCTTACTCTTCCAGTCAACTCATGATCAACTGCAGAACTGTAGCTTTTGCTGGGGCTAACCTGTAATGGATCAGAGTTCATTCTCAAAACTGCCATTCCCATCAATTCAAAAGTAACGAGAATGTTTAAGAAATGCAGGAGAGTGGGAGATGATCCTAAAATTATGCAAAAGTTCCTCTGCATTCCAGGCAGGGAGCCAAAGGTGGCTGCTAAAAACAGGGTTCCCACTCTACCATGAAAAAAATTCCCATCAACACTTTCCCCTGACCAATGGCAATTTTCCCTGCCCTAAGCTGGTAGGGATTTTTTGCTGATAACAGCGAGGCAAGGATGTACAATAATCCAATTTATTATATAACCATGCAATTTCCTGCATTCTGATTGGTTCACGTACGGTCTGTCAAAATGAGTATTTGGCCTACAGGCCGTATACGCACATAAAATTATTCAGACCAGTTTCCTGGATGTTGATTTTCTGAAAAATTCCCAAACTCACAAAATTACTTAAAAGACAATTTTAAAGTACTTCCAAAATTTTCTGAAGATTTCCAAACGCTTCTGAAGATTTCCCAACAATATTTTTTGAAAATCTTAAAAACTCCAAAAATGCAAGAGAAACAGTTTTTAAACATTTCCAAAGCTTTCCGATAATTTCTGAAGACTTTCAGATAGTTCCAGTGATTTCTGTAGATGTAGGCATGGGATAAATTAACAGAAGTAAAAAAACGTATATAATAAACGAATTATTAATGGAAACCCCGCTTGCTCAGTCTGTATGTACAAACCTCCTTGACTTTTCAAGGTGATTGGCAACTCTGAAAAATATTTAAGAGTTATCCTTTAAGAATATATCAAGTAACTTCAGTTTTCAGTCAACAAAAACCCTGTACCCAAGTCATTACAATTATACAATAATATATTATGTTTCTATACACTTAGTATTGAGATCTTAACTAATCAATTTCCTGCAATAGTACCAAAACTATATTCCCCTTAGAATTAATTTTCTAGAAGAGAGCTGAAAACTTTTATATTTTCTATGAGGTAAACTAGACATATGAGTCGGACTATAAAGACAGTAAATTCATGGGAAAAATAATCCAATGTAAATTCTAAGCAATCACCATGCATGCAGGGGTGGATCCAGACTAGTGCCACTGATGCTTTGGCACTAGTCAAAATTTTCGAAAGTAATAACAGACAAAATTAACGAAGCGGCTTTTAAAGACAAAAATCTGTTTCTTTTCTCTTTAAACCACAATTTACTTTTGTCTATAACTTAGTTCTTAGGATTTCGACGTTTTTAGTTGCCATTTTTGCTCGTTTTCCGGAAAAAAAAAAGTGTTTTGAGAGCAAATTTGAATTATTTCGGTGGGTCGGCCCTTGTGCGCTGCTGTGCACTAGTCAAAACTGCTGTGCACTAGTCGGTTGTCTAGCAACGGCCATTTGTTATTTTGGCACTAGTG
>JAOCNB020480012.1:0-14805 GCA_026546465.2 Palythoa caribaeorum
GTAGTAGTAGTAGTAGCAGTATATTAATAGTAGTAGTAGTAGTAGTAGCAGTAGTAGCAGTAGTATAGTAGTAGTAGTAATAGTAGTAGTAGTAGTAGTAGTAGTAGTAAGTAGTACTGTAGTAGTAATAGTAATAGTAGCAGTAGCAGCAGCAGCAGTAGTATTACTGACATAGTTATTGTGCAGCTGATATTGTTACTAAACTGTATTTTTCTATATAATGTAGTTTCGAATTAAGGTCCAGTGAAATGAAAACATGTTGTCAACGCTACGTGGGGTAAAACCAGCAATTTACGTGCTTCAGTCTCGTATTTCACGATCCAGTGTCACACGCCAGACATGAGCGTTTGGCCGGGCCATGTCTTGCAACATAGCAATATAGGTAAAACGTCTTTGAAGAGTTTGTATTTTACGTATACATTCATAATCTACTATTAAATCAACACATTAACTGTTATTTGCATAGTTTTCAAGCTAGTTTTATAATGATTTTTTTAAATTCGATATAGCGCATAAAACACGGAAATGCTATTTCTATTTTAAGCTTCATGTACTCATTTTTTGACATCATGTGATCAATCAGTGTTAATTGTCATCGAGGGAGTACACTCAGCGGGGAGCATTATTCTCTCGGTTGTTTTGCCAACTAGCACTTTGAGCAAAAACAGCAAACTCTGTTTTTGTTTCTTTGTAAGATTGTGTTGATTAAAATCAACGCGCTCGACTAAGCGATCTAGCGAAAGTGAATCGAAATCGGAATTTGCGACATTAGTCTACTCTAACTTCGAGCAGACGATTATGTTTTGACTAACTGCAGTCTCGCAGACTCCTGTTGAGACCCATCTTACAGATACACTACACAGCACACAATAAACTATAAACGTTTTGAAAACCACTAACATTTAAGAATATATTTTGCTCTCTTTTTTATATTTTTCAGTTTACTTAACGTAAAAATACGACTCGAGATCTTCCCTCGTTTGGTTTGTAATTTGAGGGATTCCACTTATTCACTTAACGAACTCAAGCGAAAGTGTCGTCAGTCGTTATCTTCACATTCATCACAATCAAATACCGTCGGTTCTATTTTCTTATCAAGTGCGATAATTCAATCAATGAAAAGATTGAAAAGGCAACAAACTTGCAATTACTGCAGGTTATTCACATTTAAAAATTCGTTCTTACAGCTTCGCGTCTGTTTTTCCAAGACTGAATATAGCTAAACATTACGGACCTTAACATCGATTTATCATAAAAATGTAATTTCCTTAACAAATGAACTTTTGATGTACATACGGCCTCCAGAGCTGTGATGTTTAACACCATGTTCTCCCAATGCCGATCAGACAATCAGGGAGGCAATATCTTATCTGACCAGGGGTCTCTACAGTAGAATGTGAAATGGTTTCTTGCAAATTAAACGTCTTGTATAATAAAGACAGCTTTAATCCCAACAGGCTATATAGAATTAGTAAAAAACTGAACCGTCCTGGGTGGAATCAGCGCTATTGTTTCGATCTTCTGCCCATGAGGTCTGTCTTTTTATAAATGACTCCACACCCACTAAATTAAAAGACACAATGGGGTCGCCTGTTAACATATGCCGGTGTGCTTTGAACACAAAGTCAAAAGAGAACTGTTTTTTATCAGCGACATTCACATCTATTGTGTTTTTGCAGTTTATACAATTTGAAGAAAGAACACTCAAAAATTTAACGATAAATTTGAGGTCATCTGATAAGGGATGTTTGCGACTGTTTGTTTTCTTTCACTAATGACAAATTAACATAGTAAACAGTAAAAACTTATCACTGTCCAACAACTGTTTAACATGACTTTTGATTTCATAGCTTCACTATTTGCACAGTTCAGAAAGTGTTAGTTGCGCCATACAACATCACTTCGGAGAACAATTTCATTAAAAAGACAAGATTTAATTTGAAAGTCAATCATTTACAAAGCATGTATATAAAGAAATTTTCAATCAAATTGTATTGTCCTTTTGTTTTTGCTTTCTCAAAATTAAATCTTAATTGCTTCGTTTTGAATCAGATAAGGTAAAAGGTTAAACACCGTCGTTTGTCGGTATTTGCACGGCCAGCCCACGACCCAAATACACGTTCTTTTCAGCTTCGTTGACCATCTGGGCTAAAAAATATTTAATTGATTGCTCCGCCTACAGGGACCAGGTCATCTTGATAGTTCGCGAGCTGACAAGCTAATTACACAACCCAATGGCGGTTTTGATATACGCATAAACCAAAGTAAATAAGATTTTGAATCCTTTCAAGAATCTTGATTCATTCTTCTTCGTATTTGTTATGTGAACTTTTCCGCATGGGATCACATCATTTCATTTTTTCCGGAAACTGAACAAAGCCGACGGATTAGTTTTTTGTTGAGAGCTTTCTTCTCTACAAGACTCGAGCGATAAATAACTTCGCTCCAAATTCAGACTTGACAAAAATTGTTTGTGAAAAACACTGCTTTCTTATTACCACTTAAATAATGGCTTTGAAATCAAAAATTTTGCCGACACGAGTTGAAAAAATTAATTACAGAATAGTGCACAATTAGATAAGCTTTTCTTAGCTAAACACAGTTAGCTCCCCTGGAGCGCTGACGTAACATACATTTACATAAAATAAATTCCCCGTGTCACAAGAATAATCATGCGAAAACCTATTTCATTGCAAATATTCAACAATTTCGATATTTTTTGGGCAAGAATTCACATCTGCCTTGACCTTGCGATTAAAAATAACTTGGGAAGCTAATTTGTTCGTAAAAATATTTTGCTCTAAAAGGTGTTTATGATCGCGCTTTTCGCGAAGCAAAACCATTTGAAAGATCCTATATAACGGGCTCTTAAACTAAATTTAATACTCATAAATCTCTTCCTTGAAGACAAGTTCTTGGCTTCATGCTTGGCAGTGTCAGATTTCGGTCAAGATAAGAGCAATCGCACTTGTTGTCGTTAAAATAATTCAACGATTTCAAAACTTATCATGCGAAACCTCAATGTATTCACTAATTGAATGAAAGAAACTAAAAAACACGTCTTTCTTAAAAGAAGGACATTTCGGGTTTTACTCACACAAACACGAGACAACAGATGATATACTTAAAAGCCGTTAGACCACATTCAAGGGTCGTTTTATTCATTAGCAGTAGGTGCACTCACGAATTTTGTTCATAAATTAATTGCAAGTGAACGATCAAACGAAATGATATTTCAGTGTTTACGAATATTAATTCTTTTCCCAGTTGATCGCTCTCTCCATAGCTTAAAGAAAATATTTATGTAGAAATATATCGTATATGTCTCTGAATTTCATCTATTTTACAATTTGTACAATCGATTGAATAAAAACAAGTGAGCTAGTGCGTGATATCCATGTATGTACACCAAAGCTTTCATATTACAGCTTAAAACGTTTCTCCGCTTTATACAAATGTTAGTTTCTAAAATAAATTTACTTAACACCTCAAACTTGGACGCAGGTTGAATATTAAGTTTTACAAATTTTGCACTCTTTTAAGGCTTTATAAAAAATTTCTGGTGTTTCAACTGTAGACTATGTAAATGTAATGATTCGCGACTGAATGAAACAGAACAAAAAAGGAATAACAAATAAAACGAGAAATGGGCTTTGCAGGATGCAAGCGCGTGACTTGGTAGTTGGAATACTTGTCCTTGGCGTTGTTGCAGGCGCGTAGTTTTGAATGTCTTTTACAGTGCCTTCTGAATCCAATTCGAATGCATCATCTAAAGCTTTTTTCGCGGCTACAGTGAAATTCTTGTCGCCAGTCATCATTAAATCAAACACACACGAGTCTAAATAAAAACCCTTTGCATCCGATGCATTACAAATGTCTGTTGCTTGCTGCCTCGAGTATCTTACAGTAATTTTTCTTTCTTGAAGCTGGGCCGCCGTAAAACTTAGAACTTCTTTATAGTCTATCCGTTCTCTCTCGGGGCAGCCTACCACACACAAACCTCTGCTTGAGCTGCTGCCAATGTCCTCTGGGATTCGAATGTGGAACGTCAAATATTTTCCCACTTGTCTGATGACAATTTTTGTCTTGATGTAGCAAAGGTTTATATGAATTAGGGATCCCTTAATCACTTCAACAATTCTCGCAGGACACGAAGCAGGCCCAGTCGCCCAAGTTCCATCAAGAAACACAGCAGGAAGCGAGTCAGTTTCGGCTCTATAGATTTTCTGCTCGACGCAACCTTTCTTCTGTTCCCTCAGAATTACAACAATCTGTGTATCAAAAAGCAATCAACAAATGAATCTAGAATCATGTCTTCGGTTAGGTGTGATGAAAGGTCGTTTTATTCCCCTGATATCACATCTGTTGATATCTAGGAATAAATATCTCAATATGCGTATACGATACTTAAAGCGTCAAGCGAAATCAGATGTAGCACTTTTTCGGTTTTTAGTGACACACAGTAACAGCGCTAATGAGTTACATGGAAAGTGTGAAAGCTACAATACAGTCACTAAGTAACTTTCAAACATGTAATGGACAAATACCGGCAAAATAGAATCGATATGCGAGCGATGTCTTGACGATTTCAGGTTGCCAGCATGCGTCGTATATATTATTCAAAGTATTTCTGTTTGCTTACGGCCTCACATCTCATGCTAGCAAATGCAAATTTTAACAAAATACTATGTCGCACTTACCTTATTCGTGGCGGTGACACTTTGGGAAGTGCGAGAGCCAGGCATAAGCTCCACGTTCGAAACCATAACAGTTAAAAATTTATTTCGTATCAGTGGCCACGCGCCTTTTACAACACAAGTTTGTTTCTGTTCATTAAAAGTTCTCAAGTGTGGGTCACCGAACAAGCCACAGTTACGGGTATTTTGCGATTTCGTGAATTCCCCCTCTCGAAATTGGCACGTAGCTACAACTGGCTTCGTTGGCTCGGGTTTTGTTGAAAACCAACTCTGAAATTGGGACTCGTTTTTCGGAGCAGTCACGTTTCCACATTTCCAGTCCTCCATAAGTTTCGGAAAAAGAGTTGTAATTGTCATATAGTTAATATCTCCACGGCATAGGCGACTCACTCTCGAAACACACGCTTTAAACAATTGCAGAGAAGCACAGACTCGTAGTCGTTCCTCTATTTCTCCCACTCTTTTATTGTGTGCATCAGTACATGCCTGCACTGGACATGATTGTTTCGCTCGCAGGCCAAACAAGCCGCTTCCAAGACCCGGTATACACAGAGTTACTACCAGCATAAGCAGGGAAGCGCAGAACATACTTAGAAATGTGAAGACAAGTCATCTAGGGCACTTACGACGACGGAATTTAGCCAGGTATAGCACAAACCTTCCGGCGACAGAACTGTCAGGAAAAACAACGAATGTGCAAGCGAGAATGTTTTCATTTGGTCTCTTCTCATGCCCGAGGTCCGATCGTAGTACACGCGACCCACTCCATCACTAATATATGTCTTGCTAATTTTGTCGTAACATACACGGTGTCTACTCGTGAAAAGCCAATGGTCGATAGTTTGAAGCCAAATGACTCAATTCACCTATCAATCAGAATTTTGACAGCTTGAATACAAGTTAGGTGATTAACAAACTGCTAGTGGCTGCCAGGCCGATACAATTGTCCTTGATTAGGCGGAAACGAAAGTGCTGAATACGTGAGATGAAAATGTCAAAGGCGAAACTTTTGCACAACTGCTTTGAAGCTCCGGAGTTTCGGGCTGGCGAGAAAATATGAAATGAATTTACGATTTTGATCTCTTATAGCGCTATGACAGTTTTGTGTGGGGCCCCCTAGTGTCGCTTCCCGTCATCCTTGAGGTAGCGGACCAGCTGTCAGTCTAATTAAATATCGTTTATTTGCTTTGTTTTCATTGGGGCTCGCTGTGTAACCATCTGATTATGACTGGAGGCTGTTGTAAAAACGTTTCTTTCAGCCAATCACGGAACGACTGAACCACTGGTCGTTTACATAATTGAATTGGCCGTCAGTGTGCATTGTTGCTATTGTGTAGCATAGCCGTGATTGGTGAAAAGCGACTAAATTTACAAAAGCAACGCACTGTTGACTTTTTTTTCGTGTGCTTCCTACTGTTAGTTTTTCCTGCAGCAACAAAAGCGCTTGCAATATCATGCCACATACAGTTTCGAAACTTTCGTCCCGCTGGCTTACCGTCCCTTCAAATTGACACTGTTATTAGATTCCGAAACTTCTAAACACATTCTGAAGGGATAAAACTTCTGTCAGAATGAATGGACTGCTAAATCCCTTGCAACTTTTAATTTACAATGTTTTGTTGATTCTATATAATTATGCTTTTGTGTTGTCTTGAATGTAAAAAATTGAAGTGTCGCAAATAGAAATAATGCGTGACCGCAACTCGCGCGCGTAATTACAAGACGTGAAAACGTTGTTGTATTTGCCATGCTTCAGTGCAGTGATCGCCAAAATGTGACCTTTATTTCCGATGGAAGTTAAGATTTCCGCTTGCTGTTTAGCGGAAGAACTCGAGTTTTCATCGTGTTTTGGTATATTATTTTAGTTATCGGTTCGAAGACCCATCAGTCATTTGAAGAGGTTCGTTGAAAGGTGAACAACACCATCGATACTCAGGTGTAGCGATAGCCAAGCGATTCGAGGACATTCACGAAAACGTCAAAGATCTTCTGCAAAAACGACTATCTCACTAGAAACATTTTTCACGGGGAGACGTCATGCGCAAAGAAGGCTCAAATTGAAATCTCTCGCAGTGCTCAGTTGGAAGAAAATTCGCAGAATAGAAGGTATTATGAAAATCTTTTCAAACCAGATCCATCAAGTGTCTCTTTGTGTGAGTTTTCCCTGCATGAATTGATCTGACTGTGCACTGCTTGCTAAAATATAATTGTTCCTTCAACATCAGGATGCTTTTCAATGATGCGCCAAGTGCTGCAGTTCCGAGTTCGTGTTGGTGATTAAATATTGAACTATATAAAAACAGCGAAGTAATTTACTAAATATTTCTTACTTTTCTTGTTTGAAAATGGAAGTTTTAAAATGTACATCCTAAATAAATGAAATTGATGTTTTTATGTTTTTTTAAAAAAATTATTGATGTTTTTGGAATTTGTCTATGTTATGTTGAACTTGAAGATTGTTTCTTTGTCGCAAGTCACAATCTACTGGACCGGATTTCACGTTGCGCGCTAACTAACAGGAATCCTAACAAAGCCTTTTTCTAATCTAGTTGCGCCAGGTAAGACCTTTGCTATCAAATAAAGGACTCAGCTTGCTTTGCTTCTATGACATGAAACTGAACTGCTGGAATCCCTTCTTATGTAAATGAGCGCACAACACGAGATCTTTCGTCAAGTTCCGACAACGACTGACAAACAACCTCAGACAAAAATCGAATCAATTGCATTATTACCCAAACAGCGCGAAGCATAATTTGTGACAATCTACTACCCACACGAAGTTTCTTTTCTTACTCGTAATCTCCTTTTAGTTTTATCTTGTTGATATGAATCAACACTTGGGGAATAACGGGGAAGAAATGGCAGAATCTCGAACAGAAAACCTTTTCTGGTGCCGTGTGTAAAACAGGGACGTGCTGGTTACCGCTGTGCACAAATATTTGAGTAATTCAAATTCCATTGTGAGAGACAGGTCCACTTTTCATGCTGTGAAGAAATTTCTCTTTCATACATTGAATCAAGCCTATTGAAGTTGTCTCTTCAATGCTAATTTTTGTCTGTGTTTGAATGTCGAGCGAATGGTTTTAGCTGAGACGCCCGCCAATGTATTTCAACTGACTTGTCCGAAACTGATTAATCTTTGTTCCAAGGAGGTTCTACCTTCAAAAGGAACTCGTTCGTTATTTAGAAAACGATTTTATACCGACTCTCGAAAAGACTGACAGATTTCCAGATTTTCGAAAGAAAAATTTGATCTAAAGAAAACTCCCTTTTCGCTTTACATTTACATAAAGTAGAGACACTTTGTTGATAGTTTTCAACATGTTCGCCTCGTCACAATTTAAAATGCGCCCGCATAAATTACAAAACTGCCGATCTCACTAGGAAATCTGGTCTTTCCAATCACCCATAGATTTTGAGCAGATGACTTTAATCGATCTTATCCACAACAAGAAACTCAAGATAAAAAACACGTTTTATCGAGTGGTACAAAAACATACTTTGAAATATATGCGCAATTAAATTAAAAGCAATTGTGATGGTTTTGAATCGCTCCGGCTGCGAACAGCGTGAAACTGGCAGAAAACCATTTCTTTTCTGCTAAAGTAAATCCGAACGGGCAAAATATTTTGTGTATTCTTTGATATTGTTCAAAATCAAACTAGTAACTAATATCAAAAACGCCATTGTTTTTTTTTATTCAATAGTTAGTGTGATGCTAACAATTTGTCTATTCTGTTGAGTTCTGAAACATTCGAAAACATTCCATTGACAAAAACGCATAGCGCAATTCTTTTCTTTTAGAATACCCCTATAAAACAGATCGAAACCATTTAGCGACTGTTCCTAAAAACCCATTCAACCGTTGCAACACATTTAGTGGTTAAAAACGTTTAAAAGTAAAACACTTTTTTTGTTACTTTGAGTACGATACTAAAAGGTGTTGAATTGTTTATCTTTTGCAGGTATACCAGGCGCTTAGCATGTTTGTTGATGTTTTTGTATGTGTAAACACTGTTTAGCTATTTTATATTTTAACAGACGAGAAAAGAAATGCCCAACAATTCTCAAATTAGTGTCCAATAGTTAATTACAGAAATGTTTTCACCCACAAATTGGCAATGCCGAATTCGATATTTATCAAAGCATTTCTCTTCTGTGCTTGTTTTTGGAACATTTACAACAACTTAAGAAATTGTTGAAAATAAAGTTGAAAAATGTTCACCGATTCGCGTTCAAACGTAAGCCTTGGGATTGAATCTTTGCCGCTGACGAACCCTGCGTTTAGTTTTAGCATCAATATCGGTCAGTTTTGTATATACATTCTAATAGTGTATAGGTTTCAGTTCTTTAAAGTTTCAGTTTTACTAAACGTTTATGTTGGTTTGAATTTCAACACATTGTTACACTTAAGATGGACCTCAACAAAGCGGTGACTGTACAGAATGAAAACTGACTTGTTTTATAGTAACCGACTAAAAGGTTTGTCATTTACTTTCAATAGAGCAATTAAGAGAATAAAAATGGTTAAATTACAGAAAGCACATTGAAATAAACATTTTCACCAGTTTCTGTACAGTATTGCCTATTGGATGCTTAGCTTGACACTAAATATATACATTTAATTCTGTACTTGCTATTGATAGAAATTACATATTCACAAGAGAAGTTTCTACAATTTTATCAAGACAAAGACCTGAAATGATGCTAACTTATTTTGTATTCAGTTTCCTTGCCTACGTGCAGGAAATGGAAATATATTGGCTCCTGTACTCCTCGGAACGTGTTCTCATGCAGATTGTAGATTCTAAAATTTGATCTTCTCGTCGCCTGGATTCCATATCTTTACAAAAAAAAAGTGTTAATTTGATATTGGATTTTACAACACCTTCATTTAAAACAAAAAAAGGTAAGTTTCTAACAACTTCAAAACAACACAGTCTTGAATAATTCCCACTGCCAAAGCTGGCAATACTAAACGAAATCCAAAAAATCTCGTAGCAAACACCTTGTGCTATGTGATATCGCTTCCCAGTTCAGTTGTGCAATATTTTCACTGTGTCTGAAGTAAAGAAAACCGACAAAGACATTTGTACATATGGAGGATTGTAAAATTAAAAACCAGTGCCAATTTTAATGCCCCACGGAATCGTTGATAACAGCCTTCTCATAACACTTCCGTTACAAATTTATAGCTATGTACTGATATTGTATCCGGAAGATAGATGAGAGAAGCGAAAACGATCGATATAGATTTAAACCTTAGCACAAAGTCTCAAAGATCGCGCGATCCTTAAGAACCATCGCAGAGCTGAAAGCGTTCAGTGGCGTGTGTGTTTAAGAAATAGTTCAAAACGATTTGAGCAAAAATATTTATGTAGTGTATAAAAACTCAAGATAAGGTTATAAACCACCTGTTTATATGCACTGTTTAATATTTGAACTCAGAATTTGAAGTATAGGTTATATTTTTCAAGGATACAACAAATCAATATTTGTCTGCTGAAACCGTTCTAAAATTACGCGTTGCGGAAACTTCAGTTGAACTGGGCAGGAGATTTCAGCTGACGTTTGTTGAAGTAACTATATTTTCTTAAAAACCGGCATGATAAAAGATCTCCGGGGGGTGTGACAACACAACATTACATAAGGCAAAAACTATTGTAAGCAATATTCTAGTTTTTTTTTAAAACTAAAATTCAGTGGAATGGTTGAATATGCTTTAGTATCAATCCATGTAACACGATTCAGAGGTTCTGGATCCTGTATTCCAATCCTAAGGACTCCTGCCATTCCACCCCTTTGGAGTTTGGAATACGGCCTTCGAAGCTGAATCCAAACCACTGGACTTCAGAATTTTGCTCTTTCCGAAAATTAGCGTTTGGGAGATTCCGCGGGCACTTGTTTTTATTTATTATTGTGAATAATATCAGCGGTTTTTCGAAACTCTTAGAAATATTTTCTTTTTATTATTTTCAAAAAGTAATTCCGGATTCTAAGCATTTTCGATTCTGGATTCAAAATAAATCTAGATTCGGGATTCCATATTTGTGGATTCTAGATTCCAACAATGTAATTTTGCGAGGTTCCTGACTTTCAAAACAACTGCCGAAAAGTTATACAACCAACCATTCAGCTGGATGACAAATTCTGGACCATGAATAACAGAGACTCGTTTCAAGCGACGCACATAGGTTGTGTCTAAAAAAACTTAATTTGAGTTCGACTTTAATAAGAGCACTTTTTGTCACGACAGCTGTTCCAACCTTTGATCGAACCGCGCTTGTATTGGTTGACGCGGTTAATTGCGGTCAGCAGTTCTTCCTTTTACCCACAAGTAAAAGCAAATAGTGAAATACTGTTGAATAAACTCCTCTAATTGTTATTCCCTTTCATTACATTTTTTAACCTTCTGCCGAATTTCGAGTTTCGAGTTGACAAGTTTCTTACATTGACACAGGATTTTCAGTGCCAAGTTGGCTATTAGTTTTTAGTCAAACTACAAATTCTTCAAACAAGAATGCTATACTGAACAAATCCGCCTTAAAAAGACTCACTTGACGAAAGAAACCGTCATTTTCAAAGTTACTTTTGCCGAGCAAAGTCGTTCTCGATCTTTAGTTATATTTTTTCCTCCTGTTGCTATCATTGCTGGCTCAGCCAGTTGCCATAACTGTTAATTTTGTAGGTATGTTTCTCCTTCTTCTTTTTCGAGTACGTACACGTACAGTCATCCTTTTAGAAGAACAAAAAATCAATTATTTAGATTGTTACACATTGTTTGACATCGACTGCAAGCTTTTTCTATGTAAGTTTCCGTGTTATTTTATCCATTCTACTTCAAGATGTTTTTCTTAAACATAACATGAAACTCAAACTTGTAAACGGCTTGCATAAAAAAGGCGATTAATTTTGTTCGAAATATAAAAGACAAAATATTGTTTTTCACAACGACGGTTAAAATATTTGAGTTGAGCTGGAAATAAATCCCTCTTTTCTAATTTATCAGAGAACAAAACTAAAAACTACTGGCTATAATTCCAATAACTTAAAACTCCAGTAACTTAAAAAGTATATAACTTAAAACTCCGACGACAAATTATACTTATTCTTTTACAAGATTTATTTTGCCCTAAGGACAAAAAAGCCTATGAATTAAAATATAACCAGCGTCAAAGAAGCCGTGAAACAGCGGTATACGAGGCTCGATTATCACTTTTTTCAATGCAGAACTAGCTTATTTAAGTGTTAAAGAACTGTTAACAAAAGGAAAAAAAAGAGACGCACTTGTTAGTAAGTAAATAAGCGTACAACTGTAAATTCCAGGGATCATTATATTGTGATAATTACTTAGCCCAAGACAAATGCATCAGCTTGTAATTAATGGCTTAAGCAATAATCAAGATTTAATGTATGCAGCTGCAGTAATTATAGACGATTCATGAATCATTAGATCATTTAATCATTAGCAGAACGCGGTGCCGGAATCTACCATTTCCGCAACGTTATCTAGAGAATGACAGCAAAGCAATAATCAGAAGAGGATGAGGTAAAAACAGTTCTACCATACAACAGCTAGTTGACGATCTCTTGATAAAACCTGAAATGCATCCAATAACACGTTGTTAAATATTACGATTCTCGCACATTAACACCTTAAAAATGTCATCATTGAAAGAGATGGAATAATTCAGAACATTTTGAGTTGTCATTGAGTAATGATTTTTTTTTCTAAATTGTCCAGCTGATAAGAATCTCAGTTGCTTAAGTTGTATCTTTTATGAAATTCAAATAAGCTATATTCTATTCACGAAACATTTTTTACTGAGGAAACTGGTCCCATCGCTTATATCGGTAAGATTCTGATTGAATCAACTGAGTCTGAAGACAACTAAAGACCGCTGCCGGTTAATAATGAACTCTTAGGGTCTCAGTTGTAACTGAGTCCAGCAAATAAACATTTATAAAATGTTATAGCTATTTCTTAAAAGCCAAAAACACTTCAAAAACATCCTGATCCGATTTTAATTCTTAATCTTCCGAAGATTAAAAATATTCCCACAAGCGCACTTTATCTACACTAATATCACCTGCCTGTTTATGAGTTGTAACCAATAAGGCCTGAAACAGCTGTCCACGGCTGCTACACTCAGGCTTAAGGGTATAGATACGAGGAATAATACCCGGTACCCGTGTGGCTTTTGTGCCCGCTTTTGATGTCGTTTGCAAGTTATTAGAGCGCGCATGTGCAAGACTTGTAATCAGCACGTCCTTACAAATGACTGAAACAAACACGTTACTTGTGGGAACCAGGTTTTTTTCTCAGCTACGTTAAAACGTCTGATAAGGGCAAAACAGCTGTCCACGGTCTTACTTTTCTTAAGGTTACTGTATACCTTCAGGGGTGTTTTGAGTCAAAATGACACAGTGCATCTGTTTTAAACCGTAGGTACCTAAACCAAATATCAAATTAAAGCTTATAAAACTGGCTTTCGAACTGTACTTAAATATTTGAATGAAAATGAATTTTTAGATTTTTTTTCACGTTCTCTAAATACGAGCGACAAAATCGCCTTTCTGAGAGTTCCATTTCAAAGGGGATTTGTTCGTTTCCCCTAAGATTTGCACAGTAACTTCTTCAATAACGGAAGGACAAAAACGTGTCTGCGTTTTTTCGTTTTTCAAAAAAACTTTTTGTTTTAGAGCAATTTTTGTACGGTCTTTAAACTTTTTTTAAACCCTAATTCGAAAAAGCGCCGTTACCTGTCTCTGCAATTGAATATGAAAAAACGCAGACAGGTTTTTTAGTACTTTTCATCTGGAAACTGGTGGATATCAAAACTTTCGAAAGGCAGTTTTGTCGCTAGTTTTTAAAGAACGTAAAAAATCTAAAGATTCATTTTAATTTAACATTTTTAATATAGCTTGAAAGCCAGCTCTATAAGCTTTAATTTACTATTGGGTTTAGCTAGGTATCTACGGTTTAAAACAGAAGCACTGTATCGTTTACACACCATATTGAGTGATTTTTAAACACTGTTTTAAAAACCAAGTTTGAAAAACTTAGGCCACGATACTAATGGGTTTTCATTTGGCTCCGTTTTCGATAATATCGACAACGCATCGATAGATTCGTGTCCACACGGCTACCGCCCGTTTTTATACACGCTTTTTTTTTATAAGAACCAGTAAATTTTGCCGAGGCTCATTGTTCTTAATTTTTTGGCGATTTCAGCCTCAATTTGTTCTTATTTTGTTCTTATTTCTGTGAGCGGTTTTCATTGAAGAAAAAACAATAAAACAAGGTATTGGAACTGAAATGCCTTGCGCCACACATGTTTTGTACGGCTGAATTTAGAGGCGAACTACCTTCATTGCTTGTCTTTACTGTGAATCTTTTTTTGTTTTATGCTGTATCGCTAAGTTATAGTCAGTTTTCTACCACAAAAACTTTCGTAGTTATCAAACCTCAGCCCGAGCTTGTTCTTAAATTGTGGCAAATTTGAGCCACGGCGTGCACGTTGTTCTTATAAAGGTGTACTTATAAAAAAAAGCGTGTATATTTTTAAGTGGCCCGAGCAAGATTTTTTACTAGATTCATAATTCTCAGTAATAATTTTGTTTACATTCTTGGGCTTCAGTTAACACCAGATAAATAACTTGTCCTTTAGTTTTAAATATTTTTATTCATTTTTGCCGGATTGAATTATTCAGTTTAGAATGATGCACAAACGTGTAGCTAAAGGCCATCATCGATAAGTTTTAGTAAATGAAAATGTTGCTCAGCAGTTTGATAATTTTTTTAAACATTGTACAACGTTAAAAGTAGAAAAAACTTACGTTTCGGAGTGTAGTCCTTCGTCGGAGTGAAGTTTAACACTTCACTCCGACGAACTACAGTCCAGAACGTCTACTTTCAACGTTGTACAACCTAAAAATGTATCAAACTGTCGTAAATACTCTTTTTCTTCGGCCATCTGCTCAGTTTTACCAGCTAGAAATAATATGCAAACAGCAGTGACAAACATCAGATACATAGTAGTTATGCAACGCTTTCGAGTGGGATACCGCGGAATATGCCACGCGTCACTTATATTTTCCGTATACA
>JAOCNB020480454.1:0-14801 GCA_026546465.2 Palythoa caribaeorum
ATTTTAACCCTTATTAGTTTTAAAACCGATTTTAGTCGTTATTGGGACAATCTCTTAGAGCAAGTTGCGTTTTCAAAGCATTTATATCAAGTTAATAATCTTCTGTTTGTAAGCAACTTAGAAAACTAATAAAAAAAAATTGCCAAAAAAAAAAAAAAAACAAACTTGTCTGTAATTGCTATAGCAGTGTCTCATTATGGCTTGCTTGTGGGACAACACACCCTTGACTGTGTAAAACAAAAGAGCTTGTTTCAAAAACTTATGTATACGACTTGTGACCATGTTTCGCGGCCAACGTATGGAAAGTAATAAGCATAGCCAATACAACTGTGGCAAAGCGTAGTCTTGTGTAAAGTGAGAAAGTAGTAACTGAAGTTACGATGGTTAATAAAAAGTTGAGTGATTATTTAAAGGACAAAGGTTTTCTAAGGAATGATTGCCGAATTTCACGTGTAAGAAGTTCTTCGTTTAATTTCACTTGGGTAAGAACTTGATGGAGAAAACTGTGTTTGGTACGTGGTGAACGTATAAGCAGCAGCAGCAGTAAATCACTTGCAGAACTCAGGGTAAATGATCACATTTGCTGTTTTCTGAGTGTAACAAAGTATTATTTCGTGTATAGTTTTCTGCAGTGAGCAAGATAACGAAAATGAGAGGACAAATTTTACAAATTTCCTGTTTCTAGCAGTAACAGAACAGTGGCTGCAATTCTCCAACAAATCCAAAACAAAATCAACATGAGGGAATTATCCTTTATTAATGTGCGGAGAAGTGAAATTTGGGTGGATACCTGTTGCCAACGACAGTGGAAACGGCTCTCTCTCTGAGGAGCGAGGAGATGCGTGGGTGTCCCCAAAAGGGAGAATTTACGATTAGTGGTAAAAGCTGCCCATGAGGATTTGGGTATTTTCGTCAAGCCAGCAGGATGTCAATCGTATCTGAATGCAATAGGTATGTATGTAGGTTGTTGCTGTGTTCCACATCTTTACTGCTGACAAAATAACATCGCACCCGGATTTGTTTTGGTAATGTTTTCAGCTTGGGAAAAATACTTGTACCGAACAGTTGGGGTAATGTTGTCATGGTTGCTGGCACATGGTGGCCCTGCTCGCAACTCAGTACTACATTGTACATTTCCATTGCCTATACAGCTGGTGTAAAGCCACCACTTTTACAATGTTCCTGATCAAGGTTTAAGAACCAAGAATACTCAGGGCAGTCACGCATTTCAAGCAAAGGGTCAGTCGTTGTTACTGAAGATCGCAATGACTTCATAACTGAAGCCTACAAACAGCTTAACAGCAAAGTTGAAAATGGTTGGAGGATGTTTACAACCACACCCTCCATGCTCCAACCTAAAAATTTGTGTGTAAAGTGAAAGTCGGTAGAAGAAGCTAAGACCACAGATGTGAAACTGCTGAATATCTGTAGATTAAGAAAGCAAGACCTGGAAACATCTACTTTGTTCCTATATTTTTATAAAGTCAAGGAGAGCAATAGCCCATTTCCCAAGCCAAGGGCATTTAATGTGCATTACTATAAGAACTTTTATCAATTATTTAAGTTATTTTCCTTAACTTAAGTTGCAAAACATTACAATGAAGAATGATCACAATACGTTGTATTTGTCACTAATATATTGAGATTTCTCTTTAGCATAACTTACATTTTTCTCATTTCGTACCACTGTTTCATACTGGGGAGAGTAAACGTACCGGGTTGCAGCAAATACACACAGTAAAGGAGAAACAATAAGTCCCCATACTATCATTGTCATTATTTCTTATGCAAATTATGACTTCTTCTTCTCCACCTACACAAACCATATACTAAAATACAATCAAAAAACAAATGCTTAGCTTCTTCTTATGATTATGACAATTGAATAAGGAACCTTATAGGTTGCAGCATTTGATGAACTAAATGAAGTTAACCCAGAAGGAAGGTTCCGGCTTAAGCTTGATGCTACAGACTTAAAACAATAAGCCTTGATGGAATTCATGAATGGCATTTTGACTGGATGTTGATCTTGGTATTTATTGGTTGAAAATATTTAAGACGTATATGATGACAAAGTTAGTCTGACATTAGAAATGTGTATTAATCAATTGGCAGAAGATGTATTATTTTTGGAAAGTGGTTTCAAAGAGGCTCAAAAAGAATATGAGAAACTTGACTATGTAACAACTTCTGAAGAAATACGTAAAACTGCCAACTGGAACGTAGTCGAGTTCCTAATACTTCTCCAGCAGTCGCAGAAACTGAAGCAAAACTTTCAGGATCAGCTACCTAAGCTGCAAAAAAAATGCAATATCAAAGATTGATCAAGTCAGCCATTAGCGATGTGGTCAGTGATTCCAAACTGCAAGTCTTTAAAAAAGAACATATATTACAGTACATATGGGGTTTTACTGTATGTAAAACTATTTTTCCTTTATTTTAGTTAGATTGACCCAGGGTCTATTGTCATAACTGCATCAGTGTATTCAGTATTTATGATCACTCAATCAGTAGTCTACTTTTCAATATAATGAAAGAAACTTACTTGTTGCTTACGAGATAGATTTACAAATTCTACTTTGATTTATTAATTGAGTTAAAGTGTCTATGCATCGAATTTTTGGTCCCAATTTTATTCCTGAATCTCAATGTTTGGTCTTTCTGGAGTATTTTGATGTGGAGCATGCTGAATTCCGTGAACAGGAAGATAGATAATTGTATCAAAACGATTACATACCTAGACCCATTTTTTTTTTCGGATCGGTGCTTTCAGTCTGTGATGTCAGGCGAAACAAACTTGAAGAGTGGAAATGAGACTAATCTTGTTGTCGCTATTAGTGAATGTATCACGTCGGTAGAAATAATTTTCGTAATATTCTAAACTCTAATATTGTGCAACAGTTCCAGATTGAGTAGCTTGTATTGTAAACTACTATTTACATCCAAAGTAGCCGGTGCAAATAAAAGTTTAAACGTGTCATTCTTACTGTTTTGAGCGAAGTAAATATAACGTGATGGCGGAGCAAGTCCCAAAATCAAAGCCGCCCGGACATGACGAGCTTTGAGACAGAAAAAAATTTAAAGAATTTCCTCCATGTGGTTTTCCGAGGTGTTAAATTCTGGCTATCGTCCTGGAAAAAGGTGTTTACCAGACTGACACTTATGCTGACAGTTCAGTTGTGGTCAAGTATGAATTAACTTTGGAAAATTCAATTTTCAAATGGTTGAAAGTTTCACATTTCGTATAAAGCTTTAAATTGTAGGACGGAGGAGAATCAAAAGTAGACACAAAATCACAAGGAATAATTGTCTTTAGGATATATTTCTGATATTAGTTTAGCTACAAATCTGCGAAAGGTGAGAATCATTTTAATCGGACTTTGTCTGTCTCTTAAAATTTAAAAAGTTATGTTAGGGCCTGTTTACATGGAGAAAGTTAACCCGCCTGGCCGGGTTAACTCACTTTTGACCCCTGTCGAGTTAGCTCGTGTTTACATGCAAATTTGTTAACTCGCCTGACCGGGATAAAATAAATTAACCCGTGCGTGGTTGCTTGGCCAAATTAAAACAGAAAATGGCGGCAAGAAAGCGTATCTTGGCGGCAAATATGATTTTTTTGTCACTGGTTCCCCTATTTGCTGCCCAACAGTACTATGGTTTAATATACTTCCAACTGTTACTGAAGCGTCACCGTCACCAACAACTAATGATGTTAACTGCCGCCAACTTTAATAAATCCCGAATACGAATGAAGTTACTTCGAAGAAGAATCGTTAATAGAAAAGGCAAAGTTTGGCGCCTTCCAGGTCGAACTGACCAGTGGTGGCAGAACTTAATGAATGGAATTTTGCCGGCATTGGAGTGGGAAAAAATGAGGATGGATCAAGAGACTTTCATGTTTGTGGCAGACCAATTACGGCCGTATTTACAACAACGGAGAGGACCACGAGGTCTGGACTGTCTGTTGAGAAGCAGTTAGCGTTGTCGCTACACTATTTAAAAGATCAAGGTTCCATTCAGATGACTGCCAATGCTTTTGGAATTGCTTATTGCACCGTTTCTGTGACTATCCGTAAAGTTTGCGATGTTATTTGCAATGTTTTAGGTCCAAAGTACATTAAGCTACCAGGCACTGAGAGTAAAATGACAGAGCTTGTAGCAGGCATGGAAAACAAATACGGTTTTCCCAAGGTGTTCGGGTGCGTGGATGGAACTCATATTCCCATTGCCAGGCCAAAAGAGAACCCACACGATTATTTTTCTTATAAAATGAAGTATTCTTTGAATGAGCAAGGAACATGTGACTACAGAGGTGTATTTTTGGATGTTGACATTAATTGGACAGGGAGTGTTCATGACAGTAGGGTGTTTGCCAATTCCAGAATAAACAAACTACTTCAGGAGCAAAAGCTTCCAATGTTGTACAAAGAAATTCTAACTGGGTATGATAAAATACCAGTAACTCTCCAAGGCGATTCTGCTTACCCTCTACTACCATACCTCATGAAAGAATTTCCCCACCCACGAGGCAATGAAGAGGTAATTTTTAACAACATGTTGAGGGCAGCTCGGAACCCAGTCGAGTGTACATATGGGCGTCTAAAGGCAAGGTGGCAAATCCTCAATAAACAAATTGACATGGGATTGTCTGCAGTACCAAGAATTGTGTATGCCTGTTTTGTACTTCACAACATTTGTGAATTAAGAAACATGAGTGTTGATGATGACACTGTAGCACAACAAATGGTCCATAATAAACAAGCAGAGCCTCCGACGAGACCAGACAGAGTTTACACATTCAATTCAGCTGAGGGGAGATCTGTCCGTCGTATTATCACTCAGTTGTACAGGGATAACGTTCCACACTAACATTGGCTTTACAGTCTACATTACATGAGAGTGTTTTCCTATTGAAATAGATGTGGTTTAGTATAAGCCACATTGTACACAAAAAATAAATGTGGTTTAGTATAAGCCACATTGTACACAAATTAATGTTCAACTTCCAAACAAATTTTTGTGCTATTGCTGTTTATAAAATTTTTTAGCAATTAAGGTGTACATAATTCAAGCAAGATGTGGTTTGCATAATTGTAACCACTTTCATTTTGTAGCAACTGATTCATTTCAAAATAATTTTAAAATATTCAATAATGTTTGTGTTACAAAGTTTCCTGCAAGTGAATTATGAGCAATATTGCTGCAAAGTTGTGGTAACATTCATAAACTCCATTTCAGAAATGTTATGTTGCCTTAATTAATCTCAACCAATGAAACATTCAGAATCATAATTATTGACATTTTAAATTTCACTTAACAAACTACAATTTTTCATTAAAAGGAAGTCTTTCCTAAAAATAATAAAAATTGCTTTACAAAATTCACAATAATTATTCTAAGCACAGGTATTCGAAGCTCAAGTTGTGCTACTTTAGTCTAAAATAATTAATACCTCACACAAAGTTAGCTTGTCTACTTTGTATCATATGAGATGGTAGATAGCCAAAGAGGATTGGATGCTTATTGTTCTGATAAATTGTTTGAGTTTTACCAATCTGCAACTATATCTATACAACAATAATATATTCAGAAACACAAGTACTCTTTGAAACACAAAATATGAACAACAACAACAATCCTTTATTTGTGCCATAAGATGCTTTTTTATATTTACATCTTGAGTTTATTTAATGTCAGTAATAAAAGCTTCTAAATATTAATAAAATGAGTGGCATAATGGTGGTTGACACAAATTTTCAGCACAGGCCCCCTAGAAAAGCACCATAGGTGGGACTAGGGTGCTAGTCAATTTCTGTACATGCTCAATCTGCTAGAAATGCAATTTATAGTTTGGAAATTTAATACCAATTGTGTTACATTATCTTTGTGTATAAAATATTTTCCGCATATTTGCATTTTGTCAAATCACATATTGTATTTTATTTAGTGAATTTGTTAAAATTTATCAGCTGTGTATTCTGTATCAATTATGTATGCATTAACACAACATTTCCCAAGTCCTTATTTAAAAAAGGCATAAATAGTTTCGATAACTACTGTCCCTGGAATTAGAAATTAGAATCCAAGTTGTCGTTGCCATAATAAGTATGGCCAGCTGACGATAGCGAATTACCTGAATTTGTTGCACAATATTGATTCTGCAATCCATTATGCTGGCCTGATGGTGACATGGTCGAGGGTGTATTGTGCATGCTGATTGATGGTGCTGCCATTCCAGGGGGACCATACATGTACTGAGGAGGGTATGGTGCAGGCACATACTGATTAGGTTGCTGTATAAGCGCTTGTGCCATCAACTTTATTCCAGACGCAATACCCTCACCAATAGCTGTTAGACAGTTAGTCATCTTATCAATGGACTGGTCCAGACTCTGATTTGATTTATCAATTGCCGCCATCATGTCCCTCTTCATTACCACATAATCCTTAGCAGAGTTTAGAAGCAACTGGTCTCGTTGAGCCTGAGAGAGTGTTCTCTCCATGTGGCGCCTCTTATTGTCCACAAGCCGTGGTATCTCACTGGAAACTTTTCTTTTGCCAGAGGTTGTACTAACCTCTGCATCCCCAGGCACTGGTGATGAATTTCTTGATGATGAGCTGTTCAAAGGCATATCCTCGACTGGTGAATGTTGTCCTGCAAAGCTGTTGGAAACTATAAATTTACATACGTTTGATATAGAATATACAACTGATATGCTACTGTCTGATAGTAAACATGTCTTTGCTAGCTACCAGTCGCACTTATTAAAAAAGCTAAGTGAGTGGGCTGTGTACTGCCAGAACTGCTTTTATAAATTTAAAAAAAAAATCTAAAAAGTTTCAGAAGATAATGCCCCAAATCTCCTAAACTCTGTGACCCTTTCTCCATGGTCTCTCAATATATTGGTATGCTATCAAGGTATCTGACAAATGAAAAAAATGAATTTTCCTGTGTATTTATGTTCTTTCTTATAGAATTGTTATTCTTTTTTTCTCGTTTTAGTTTTAAAAGTTGTGCAAAGCATTTATAATTTTTGTGTTTTAATTAATTTGCAGTTATAATGAAATAGATATATTTTCTTAATAAACGAAAATAATAAATTAATATTATACAAAAAAAATTTA
Source organism: Palythoa caribaeorum (assembly GCA_026546465.2). Taxonomy (NCBI): domain Eukaryota; kingdom Metazoa; phylum Cnidaria; class Anthozoa; order Zoantharia; family Sphenopidae; genus Palythoa; species Palythoa caribaeorum. The sequence goes on from JAOCNB020480454.1 coordinate 7,126, forward strand.
ATGAAAAGAAAATTAGATAAACAAAATTTAAAAAAATTAAAAATGAGTGGTTTGTAATTACGTATATCCTATTTTTTCATGGATGTGTACCTACAAGACGTTTTAGTTGATAATAATTATATTATCCAGACTCTGTGCCTCAAGGCTGTGGTTGTGGAGCCACCTCCGAGTACATAGATGATGAGTTGCTGTAACGAACCGTCATCTTCGGATCCGAAGGACAACCACCATGTATTAGCATAATTTTATACTGACACACTTCGCTTCTGTCTGTGAACCAAAAAATAGGAGATACCTGAATTTGGGCTCCTTGCATTCTCTTCATTTCCTTCATCAGAGTCATACATCGGGGAAAATGCGCTTCCATCTAACCCAAGAGACAGGGCAGTTGTTGCTGGTGACCCACCCCATATTTCCTTCAACAGATCAAAATTGTCGGCGACGATCCTGCCGCTCCCGCTCCGGGTTCCCTGAGTAATGGCCTCGCGAAAACCTTGACGAAGGCTTTTGATTTTTTTCCTTGATACAATCATATCCCTTTCGGATCATTTTCTGCTCCTCGTCCCTCTTTTTTTTCGATACACCTGATAATCGTGGCTGTTTAGGTTTGAAATATCTGTTTCTACCTCGCTAACTTGATCGGGCCCAAAATGATCGGGGAAATCTGAGGAGTCGCCGCACTTCAGTATAAAGTACTGGAAGATCTTGTTCAAAGTCTTCCCCATTAAAATCACATTTGGTCTTGTACTCTTTAACATATTTTAGTAGTAAGTCGATCAACTCCGGGCTCCACGATAAACGTGTACCTTGCTGCTTCTTTGTGGATTTATTTCCAACAGCACCACTACTTGCGGCTGTGTTTATAGCACGTGCTTTGTCAGCTTGAAGGGATAAATACTCAATTTCTGAGCTTTGACTTTGTTGGTTGACTTCTGCATCAGCACCGAAAACAAACATTTCCCGTAGTGGCAGCTGTCCTTCTTCCATTTGCTCGATAGTAGGTATAGAAATACGACGAGTATTGCCAATTGCTTTAGAAGATTCTGAGAACGCCATTGTGCTTTGCGGGAGTATTCAAAGCGAGTTTCGCGAAAGTGAAACATGATCCTGTCAGAACTGTCAAAAGTTAACTCGAATAGGCGAGTTAAGTGTTTACATGGTAAAAACGTAACTCGGCAAGGTGGGTGCCCAGGCTGCTGAACCGAGTTAAGGGCGAGATAAGGATCGGCGAGTTGACCCGCCTCACATGTAAACGCAACAATATAATTCAATAGAACCGGGTAACTCGGCCACGCGGGTTAACGGACTTAAAACGGCCAGGCAGGTTAACCGACTAAACCCGGCAAGGCGGGTTAACTTTCTCCATGTAAACAGACCCTAGCACAAGGGTAGCACTGACTATCACAAGTGTAGCAATTACTAACACAAGTGTAGCAATCACTATCACAAGTGCAGCAATCACTAACGCAAGGGTAGCACTGACTATCAAAAGTGTAGCAATCACTATCACAAGTGTAGCAATCACAATCACAAGTGTAGCAATCACTATCACAAGTGTAGCAATCACTAACTCAAGTGTAGCAATCACTATGGCAAGTGTACCAATCACTATCACAAGTGTAGCAATAACAAACACAAGTGTAGCACTGACTATCACAAGTGTAGCACTATCACAAGTGTAGCATTGACTATCACAGGTGTAGCACTGACTATCACAAGTGTAGCACTGACTATCACAAGTGTAGCAATCACTATTACAAGTGTAGCAATCACTATCACAAGTGTAGCAATCACTAACACAAGGATACCACTGACTATCACAAGTATAGCAATCACTAACACAAGTGTAGCAATCACTATCACAAGTGTAACAATCACTAACACAAGAATAGCACTGACTATCACAAGTGTAGCAATCACTAACACAAGTGTAGTAATATCTAACACAAGTGTAGCAATCACTAACACAAGTGTAGTGATAACTACCACAACAGTAGCACTGACTATCACAAGTGTAGCAATCACTAACACAAGTGTAGCAATCACTAACACAAGTGTACCAATCACTATCAAATGTGTAGCAATCACTATCACAAGTGTAGCAATCACTAACACAAGGAAAGCACTGACTATCACAAGTGTAGCACTGACTATCACAAAAGTAGCACTGCCTATCACAAGTTTAGAACTGACTATCACAAGTAGAGCAATCACTGACACAAGTGGAGCAATCACTAACACAAGTGTAGCAATCACTATCACAAGTGTAGCAGTCACTAATACAAGGATAGCACTGACTATCACAAGTGTAGCAATCACTAACACAAGTGTAGCAATCACTAACACAAGGGTAGCACTGATTATAACAAATGTAGCAATCACTATCAGAAGTGTAGCACTGACTATCAGAAGTGTAGCAATCACTAACAGAAGTGTAGCACTGACTATCACAAGTGTAGCAATCACTATCACAAGTGTAGCAATCACTAACACAGGGATAGCACTGACTATCACAAGTTTAGCAATCACTAACACAAGTGTAGTGATAATTACCACAAGGGTAGCAGTGAATATCACAAGTGTAGCAATCAATAACACAAGTGTAGCAATCAATAACACAAGTGTAGCAATCACTATCACAAGTGAAGCAATTACTATCACAACTGTAGTAATCACTATCACAAGTGTACCAATCACTAACACAAGTGCAGCACTGACTATCACAAGTGTGGCAATCACTATCACAAGTGAAGCACTGACTATCACAAGTGTAGCAATCACTAACACAAGTGTAGCACTGACTATCACAAGTGTAGCAATCACTATTAGAAATGTAGCAATCACTAACACAAGGATAGCACTGACTATCACAAATGTAGCAATCGCTATCTCAAGTGTAGCACTGACTATCAAAAGTGTAGCAATCACTTACAAAAGTGTAGCAATCACTATCACAATTGTAGCAAATCACAAACACAAGTGTAGCACTGACTATCACAAGTGTAGCACTGACTATCACAAGTGTAGCACTGACTTACACAAGTTTAGCACTGACTATCACAAGTAGAGCAATCACTAACACAACTGTAGCAATCACTATCACAAGTGTAGCAATCACTATCACAAGTGTAGCAATCATTAATACAAGCATAGCACTGACTATCACAAGTGTAGCAATCATTATACCAAGTGTAGCAATCACTATCACAAGTGTAGCAATCACTATTAGAAGTGTAGCAATCACTATCAGAAATGTGGCAATCACTAACACAAGGATAGCACTGATTATGACAAGTATACCAATCACAAAGACAAGTGTAGCAATCAGTATCACAAGTGTAGCAATCACTAACACAAGGATAGCACTCACTATCACAAGTGTAACACTGACTATCACAAGTGTAGCACTGACTATCACAAGTTTAGCACTGACTATCACAACTGTAGCACTGACTATCACAAGTGTAGCAATCACTAACAAAGGTGTAGCGGTGACTATCACTAATATAGCAATCACTATTACAAGTGTAGCAATCACTATCACAAGTGTAGCAATCGCTAACACAAGGATAGCACTGACTATTACAAGTGTAGCAATCACTAACACAAGTGTAGCAATCACTATCACAAGTTTAGCAATCACTAACACAAGTGTAGCAATCACTAACACAAGTGAAGTGATAATTACCACAAGGGTAGCAGTTAATATCACAAGTGTAGCAATCAATAACACAAGTGTAGCAATAACTAAAAGAAGTGAAGCACTGACTATCATAAGTGTAGCAATCACTTTCAAAAGTGTAGCAATCACTATCACAGGTGTAGGAATCACTTACACAAGTATAGCAATCACTAACACAAGGAAAGCACTGACTATCACAAGTGTGGCAATCACTATCACAAGTGTAGCACTGACTATCACAAGTGTAGGAATCACTAACACAAGTGTAGCAATGACTATCACTAGTGTAGCAATAACTATAAGAAGTGTAGCAATGACTATCACAATTGTAGCAATCACTAACACAAGGATAGCACTATCAGAAGTGTAGCAATCACTAACACAAGTGTAGCAATCACTAAGAAGAGTGTAGCACTGACTATTAAAAGTGTAGCCATCACTAACACAAGTGTAGCAATCACTAACACAAGGATAGCACTGACTATCACAAGTGTAGCAATCACTAACACAAGTGTAGCAATCACTATCACAAGTGTAGCAATCACTAACACCAGGATAGCACTGACTATCACAAGTGTAGCAATCACTAACACAAGTGTAGCAATCAGTAACACAAGTGTAGCAATCACTGACACAAGTGTAGCAATAACTACCACACGGTTAGCACTGACTATCACAAGTGTAGCAATCACTAACACAAGAGTAGCAATCACTAACACAAGTCAAGCACTGACTATGACAAGTGTAGCAATCACTATCACAACTGTAGCAATCACTATCACAAGTGTAGCAATCACTAACAGAAGTGTAGCAATCACTAACACAAGGATGGCACTGACTATCACAAGTGTAGCACTATCACAAGTGTAGCACCGACTATCACAAGTGTAGCAATCACTAACACAAGTGTAGCACTGACTATCACAAGTGTAGCAATCACTATTACAAGTGTAGCAATCACTATCACAACTGTAGCAATCACTATCACAAGTGTAGCAATCACTATCACAAGTGTAGCACTGACTATCACAAGTGTAGCAATCACTAACACAAGGGTAGCGCTGACTGTCACAAGTGTAGCAATCACTAACACAAGTGTAGCAATCACTAACACAAGTGTAGCACTGACTATCACAAGTGTAGCAATCACTAACACAAGTGTAGCAATCACTAACACAAGTGTAGTACTGACTATCACAAGTGTAGCAATCACCATCACAAGTGTAGCAATCACCATCACAAGTGTAGCAATCACTAACAGAAGTGTAGGACTGACTATCAGAAGTGTAGCAATCACTATCACAAGTGTAGAACTCACTAACACAAGTGTAGCACTGACTATCGCAAGTGTAGCAATCACTATCACAAGTGTAGCAATCACTATCCGAAGTGTAGTGCTCACTGGCTATCATAAGTGCAGCAATCACTAACACAAGCGTGGCACTTACTATCACAAGTGTAGCAATCACTATAACAAGTGTAGCAATCACTATCACAAACGTAGCAATCACTATCACAAGTGTAGCAATCAGTAACATAAGCGTAGCACTGACTATCACAAGTGTAGCAATCACTATCACAAGTGTAGAACTCACGAACACAAGTGTAGCACTGACTTTCACAAGTGCAGTAATCACTATCACAAGTGTAGCAGTCACTATCCCAAGTGTGTGCACTGACTATCACAAGTGTAGCAATCACTAACACAAGCGTAGCACTGACTATCACAAGGTTAGCAATCACTATCACAAGTGTAGCAATCACTATCCCAAGTGTAGCACTGACTATCACAAGTGCAGCAATCACTAACACAATCGTAGCACTGACTATCACAAGTGTAGCAATCACTAACACAAGTGTAGCACTCACGATCACAAGTGCAGCACCAACCATCACAAGGGTAGCACTTACCTACACAAGTGCAGCAGTCATTCATGATCATTTGTGGTCAGTTATCATTCCTGATCACTTGTGGTAACTCATCACTCATGAATACCTTTGGCCACTCGTTATTCATGATCATTCATGGTCACTCATAGCTACTCGACATTTAGGCTCCCATATGGTCATTTGTATTATCTCTATGTTCATTCATGATTAGTCATGGTCACTCACTCGCTGCCACTTGTGATCACTTATGGTCACTTGATATTGATGGTCACACATGATCATGCATTGTCATTAATAAACATTCTATATTCATGGTCACACTTGTCGACTCATGATCAGTTACGGTTATTCATAATCACTCACAGTCATTCATGGTCACTCATGGTCATTTATTGTAATTTGTATGGTCACTCGTGGTCACCCATAGCCACTTGACAGTCATGATCACATATGGACCTGATTACTTTTGGTCATCAATTACTCATGGTCACTTACGATCACTGATAGTTTATTCAATGTAATTAATGGTCATTCATTGTCATTCATGATAACTCGTGGAACATTAGTTTCTTATAAAGAAAATAGTACATGTCATTGATTGTAAAGCTATCCTTTGGAATAAGATAGGTGGGCCCACAGGCAGCGCAGGTACAAAATGAGTGTGGACTTACAAATACAGTGTTTGTATGGAATCAATAGCAAAGTAAAATCACAAATAGGATTTTTAATAAAACATTTTACCAACCTTGATTTTATGTTGATTCTGGTAGTCTGTTGATTCTTTGTAGCTGGATTTTTGGGCATTTTAAGCGATGTTGTTGCCCGCTCCTTAACCGATTATGGAAAAGAGAAAGGCTGGCGACTTCAGTTGCAACCAACCCCAATTTGACCTACAATTTATCCATTGTAATCCCCTTCAATGTCTCCAAAATGAACACAGCACCAAAGGACAATGATTTCCTATCAAGATATTGCACTAAAATCCATAAACAAAAAATATAACCTAATCTTTTGCTCTATTTTCTTTCTCTTTTCACTCGAGTTTTTGATTCACCAGATGTGTGTTTCATCCTTATGTGACATCTGAGCTTCCCCTTGTTGCCATGGTACTATTCCATGGAATGCCATATCATCCCCTCGCCAAGAGGGAGAGTATGGATAAGCTAATACCAAAGTATCGTCAACCTTTTTCTTTCTCAAATAAAAATGACCAGATTCTATTTTCCATTTAAATTAGAATGAAACCTGTATTTAAAAGCTGAATAAAACCTGTCCATTGTGCGGAGCTTAACTGAGCTTTTCTAACTGAGCTAGATATCAACATGGTTTTCTTAGTTCACTGTAACAATTAAATGTTCAGCATCGCTACATAAAAACTGACAACTGACCAGTACCTCTGTGTACCTAATTTAGGAGTTTACTGCCAGTGAAAAGAGCAAGGGATTTTATTAAGTTTGGGGTTGGCAAGTTGAGTCGGTTTATATAACAAATGTCCTGTTTCTCAGGGTGTCCCTACCTGTTCGCTTACCCAAGGAGAGTTTAAGATCCTCATGCACGTAAATGGTTCATTGAACTATTAAAGGAATAGGTGTCAAAATAAGCCAGCAGTGTGCAGTGAAAAACTGGACTGGCAAATATTCTAATATGGATCAAATTTGAGTAATGCAGAACAATGCAAGTTCTTTGGTGCTACTGATGATCGCATAAGCTAATACAGTCACTGGAAGCTTTGCTTACAAGTTCAGAAACATGTACATTCCACTTTAGATTGATACTCACATTCAGTCGTAAGATCTTTGCACTAGTTACGAACTGTAAGGGTTTGCTGTTAACTCCAACTGGTTAAACAGTGGTATGTCAAAAACAAGCACAGACCATATGCCCTTACACAAAAATAATAATTTCTGATTGTTACTTTAATGCATGATATACATAAGAAACAAAAGTGAGGCACATAAACTTGTGGGTTTTTCTTTAGACTTTGAAACACAAAACTCACTCACTCATCCTCCTCTTCGTTCCTCGAGTGGAGCATAAGGCCACGCAATAACAATCGCCATTCATCACGGTCCAGTGCTTTCTGCTCAACTTCGTTCCAGCTTGT
>JAOCNB020481036.1:0-14801 GCA_026546465.2 Palythoa caribaeorum
AAGCACAACAAAGACAACTGTCACAAGGTTGTACCATTTTTATTTACTCATATTATGTTATTTGTAAGAATTATGCGTGATTGTGCGGAAATTTGCAAATTATGCAAGCAGATGTGATTATTGACCAATTATGCGGGATCGCACCATCGCACAATATCGGAGGCCCTGTTTAACGTGGGATTTTATGGCATTTTAAGGATGGGGGAGGCGGTTCGACAGAGGTTGAAATGCCAAATTCTCCAAAACTGCTTAATATGTAGAAAGTATGGAGCTCAGTTTGGAGAATTTACCAACATGTCATTTGTAATGGTTTGTGTTCAAAACCCTCACAAGGCTTATCAGTTAAACCACAACTTAAGCAAACTGTTTCTTGTCTATTGTTTGTGCTGTAGCCTCACCAGTGGGATGAATATTTGGCGAGTAAGTCTGATTATAGTGACACTGATAGTGATGAAGAAGAAGAAGGCAGAAAACGTTCCAAAATCTGCAAACAGGAACCAAAAAATACTCAAGATGATGAAGTTCCCCTTGCAAAACTAAAGAAGAAAAATGAAAATGAAAGGTAAGGCTTGTGTGAAAACACGCCTTGTAAACCTTTACCACAACCTGAGAAATTGGCATCAAATAATTATGACAAGCTGTAGAAAAGTCAAAGGCCTCTAGAAAGACTTTTCATGGGTAGTGGGCACTGCCCCTTAAATCTAGCCTTTAAATAAAATGAGCATGAGTGTTAGTAGTCGTGGACAGCTGTTTCAAGCTTATTGAATGTCGTCAGTACAGCACAGCTAACAAACAGGCCCACTTACACAAGAACACTCCACTCCGACAAAGGACTACAGTCCAAAACATCAGTTTCAACATATTTTTAATTGGTGTCAAACTTAAAATTTAACAAACTGTTTCTGTAGAAACACCAATGCAGCATTTGATTTTATCACAAGAAAAACATAATTAAAGTAAGTTTATATTTAACAAATAGATTCTATGTTGGTGTGTGTCTGTTCAGTAGTAGATCACAGATGACATCAAACTGTGGTAAGAACAAAAATGTGGCACATGAGGTGATAGCCGAGTGTGTCACTGATGGTGACATCAATCGTGCGTCTGTCCTATAATAGATCATAGGCGAGAACCAATCAAAATGGGAGAATAACTTGGGTTATTATATAAATAAGTGTAATGCATGTGGGATGTGGCTGAGAAAGATAAACTCACAAGTTCAACTCATGTATGCAATAGTAACTTGCAGCTCCTATGTTGGGCACTAAGAGCAAGTATTTATCCTTAGATAAAGTGAGCCAGTAGTGCCCAGTATACTTACTTACTTACTTATCCCTACTACCCCTCCTGGGGCATAGGCTGTCTAAGGAAATCTCCAGGCATCTCAGTCCTGTGCCAGTCGTTCCAGCTGTCCCCAGGTGTAGCCTAGTCTTTTTTGCAGTTAGCATCTAGGTCTCGTCGCCAGGTGTTCCTTGGCCTGTCTTGCTTCCTTTTGCCTTGGGGATTCCACGTCAGCGCTTGCCTTGTGGTGTTGGAGGGCGGGTTTCCATAGCGTGTGGCCAAGCCATCTCCAGCATCTCTTAAGGATAGCTTCCTCCACTGGCCGTTGTCTTGTCCGTTGCCAAAGATCTTGGTTGGTGATGGTTTCCGGCCAGTGGATGCGAAGAATCCATCATGGACATGAGTTGATGAACGTCTGGATCTTTGTGGTGGTTGCCACTGTGGTCCTCCTCGTTTCAGATCCGTGCCCAGTATAGTGGCTGCAAATTACCCTTTCCAAGCACACTAGGAAAAGGCAGTAGTAATCTTCACATGCTGCATTTAAGTAACACAAACAATCTCATCAACGACCTCCTTTTTTTCCTTTTAGTAATACTACCAAAACAGCCAGACCTGTTGTATCACCCATCAGGTCAGCCAAGCGACAGCCTCCTGTAACAAAATCCTTTACAGTTTCAAGAACGACAGGGGTTAGAAAAGGCCTGGAAAGAGCTAAAGGTATTTATTTGTATTTGGCCAAAATATCTAGAAACAAAATTAACGTTACATGGATTGTTAAGGTGCCCTTTCGTTCACAGGGATGGCACTACAAAGATCATTTTGCTTTGAGTCCTCGGACTCCTTCACCGTGCTACTACTTGGTGTCTAGAATTGAAAGACTGTCTTGTTGTGTAATCGATCCAGCTAGTTGAAATAGTCCTGAAAAGAACTCTTTTGTTGTGTGTTTAATCGAGTTAGAATAGTCCAGAGAAGGACTGTTGTGTTTTGTGACCGTCTATGATGTTGTGTGATCATCCAGGTTAGAGTAGTCCAGAGAAGGACTGTTGTATTGTGTGATCACCCAGGATAGAGTAGTTCTGAGAAGGGTTGTTGTATTGTATGATCATCCAGGTTAGAGTAGTCCTGAGAAGGACTGTTGTATTGTGTGTGATCATCCAGGATAGAGTAGTTCTGAGAAGGACTGTTGTCTTGTATGATCATCCAGGATAGAGTAGTTCTGAGAAGGACTGTTGTATTGTGTGATCATCCAGGATAGAGTAGTCCTGAGAAGGGTTGTTGTATTGCGTGATCATCCAGGTTAGTGTAGTCCTGAGAAGGACTGTTGTATTGTGTGATCATCCAGGTTAGAGTAGTCCTGAGAAGGACTGTTGTATTGTGTGATCATCCAGGATAGAGTAGTCCTGAGAAGGGTTGTTGTATTGTATGATCATCCAGGTTAGAGATGTTCTGAGAAGGACTGTTGTGTTGTGTGATCATCCAGGACAGAGTAGTTCTGAGAAGGGTTGTTGTATTGTATGATCATCCAGGTTAGTGTAGTCCTGAGAACTGTTGTGTTGTGTGATCATCCAGGTTAGTGTTCTGAGAAGGACTGTTGTGTTGTGTGATCACCAAGGTTCTATAGAGTAGTCCTGAGAACGACTCTTGCATTGTGTGATCAGCTAGGTTAGAGAATCCCTGAGGAGGATTGTTGTGTTGTGTGATCGTCCAGGTTAGAGTATCCCTTGGACCATGCCACCGACAACGGTTCTTCCCGGGTCTACTCTAACTCGGACAATTAGAAAACATTTGTTATTTTTGTAGCTATATTTTTTATTTTTTATTTTGAAACATAACGTTAAACTTAGTCAACGTACTGAACATTTATCTGACTTTTCATGCAGTGCCTCTTCATTCATCAAGATTAAACAAGAAACAAAGTCACCTTGTTGACTGCCTGGCAGGTCTGTGGCAGTGGCAACAGGTCAACTCAGAACTGGAGGTCGCATTCAATATTATCATCTCACAGCTGCAGCCCAAGTGTTCCATTTGTTTCTTTTTCGCTAAGCAACAGGTACTGTATAAACATTTCCTAAGTTAATATCTTTACCTGATTTTCGGGAAAATTAGATCCAACTACAGACCTCTTTCCTAACTGGCGGCCATGTGATGCGAAAGAGGTTTATCTACCAAGAAACTGAGAACAAGATACAATTAATTTTGCAAACATGGGATATTAAATGTAACTGTTTCTCATATATGTTAATTTGGGCATACAATTGTTACTATAAAAATTAAAACGAGAAGCCATTCCATGTTACTGATGTTAAAGTTAATATTTCGACTGTCATCCGACGGCCACCTTAAGATTATGTTAGTAATGCAATTAGTGCACTTTTATCTGGTTCAAAAGTGTCAAGGGAATTGACTGACCTCGCTCGTTCAATGTTGATTTTTGTTCTTTTATAAACAATGCTTCAGACAGCTTTCTTTTCTTATACTTGTTAAGACCACTTGTGTGTATATGTATGTGTATGTGTGTGTGTGTATATTTTACTCTTACTATTTAATGCCTGTACTTTTTATATAATATATCAGTATCTGTGTTAATATGTGATTGACTAAAAATGTAAATTTTTGTAAAAAAGCTATCTACCTAGGTTAGCCTCAAGGTTATTGTAGGTAGCTAGTACCTATAAGCATGTTTTTTTTTTTTTTCCTGATTAATTGTAAACTGTATGTTAAAATGTAATTATATGGTACTGAATAAAGATGTATGTATGTATGTATGTACTTGTTAAGACCATCACTTAGAACTGAGAATTGTGATGGTCTTAACAAGTATAAGAAGAGAAAGCTGTCTGAAGCATTGTTTATAAAAGAACAAAAATCAACATTAAACGAGCAAGGTCAATCAATTCCCTTGACACTTTTGAACTAGATAAAAGTGCATTAATTACATTACTTAACATAATCTGATGGTGGCTGTCGGATGACAGCCGAAATATTAACTTTAACATCAGTAACATGGAATGGCTTCTCGTTTTAATTTTCATAACTGTTTCTCCCATCTAACTAAGTAAGGTACCTCAGTCTTGAAACGTTCCAGACTTCTGCGATCGCAATAGTTTTCTTTGATGTGATGTCCAGTGATCGATGTTCCAGGTTCCGATTTTCAAATTTTGACAGATATGGATTTGCTTACAATCTCATGATTAAATATATTCAATGTTCACAACTGTAGGAATGTGCAGAAAATTGGCCCGGAATGGTTGGGGTGCATAAAAACTAGTTTCTTCAGAATTAAAAACTATCACTGAGTTAGGGCTGATGGACATCACACAAAGGGACTAACTTAACTTAACTTTATTCTTTTTATTTAAGGTTGATATTTGCTGCTACATCAAACAATTCTTGTTTCAAGTGTTGTCAGACGTTCAAACTCAGAAATTGGAAGAAGAAAAAGCAGCGTTGGGTAGCCTTGGTAAATCAGTTCCGCTAATTCCAGAGATCTGCTTCACATCCGATGAGTCTAGTGCAGAAAGTATGACATCTTGGTTGGACACCCAACTCACCAGGGAGACTCCCAGCCAACTACTGCAGTGTGCATCATGCAGAGTCATGATACATACAAGTGAGTGAATATATAATATGTGTGTGTCCATCTTTTGGGGCTAAGATCCTGTCTTAGCTGGCCCACACTGGAAAGCAGGCGACTTCTCCCTCAGTCTACAATGTTCTTTTAAAATCAGAAACAATCTTGTCAACATCTAATTTCCGTCCTGTGTCTAAGAGCAGATTGTGAAATTAAGAAATTTTTCAGCTGGCCCAGTGAAAAAAATAGTTTAACAACATGAAGTGGTAACATTGGTCTGGGATTTTAACCGGCCCTAAATGTATTTTTGAGAGATTTTTACCTGCCCAGAACCAAATTTGTTGGCCAAAGCCGTCTAACCGACGTTAAGTTTGCAACCTGAATGGAATCCCCCATTCGACGCGATCTGATCTATCCAAATTCAGACGGCTCCACGGCAGTGTATTGTTAGTTTTTCTTGATCTTCCTTCCCTAGAACTAACAGAAACTAGAACTGTCTACCAAACTAAGTTGTCTCTGCTCCTAATATTGAATAGTTCAAGTCTACCTCTGTGCTCTCCATCAACACCGTCAGAGCAATCTGTCATCTAAAGCGACTTTAGCAGATCTAAAGCCCTTCTCACTAGCTTAACAACTGACTTAGGGGTTCATTATTTAAGCATGTTAAGCGTTGGGCTTCAGTTTCGTAAAACCTTTCTCGAGTATTAAAACCTTAATGTGTAGTGCCTGCATGATTGGCTTTTCTAATCTTTCGGTTGGTATGTATCGATAATTAGGAAGGTCTGCAATTTTCTTTTATTTCGATCAGATTTTCAGCGGTGAAACCAGCTCTCTACAGGGTTCGTGTAGGATATGGAAAGTCATGGAGTTTCAATTAGGGTTATGAAAACTTTGTACGATATAGATAGGGGTGTACAAAAATGTCTTGAAGTATACAAAACCTCATTCTCTTGCACAAATGTCTCAAAGTAGTATTCATCCTGAATATTGTGTAACGTGGCAGGAAAAGAGTAATCGAGGGTTCTTTTGATGTATTTTGACAAAGAAATGAACAGCACAAGGTTATGAAATATTGTGAAAAATCATGGAAAAAGTAAGTCACTGATGAAATTTCAGAACTTCAAAAGAGTATGAATTTTGTGTCCTGTGTACATAAGAAAGGCTTTAGAGGCTTAATTACTGGTTCTGTCGTTTTTTTTTCTCTGAAAAAATAAAAAGTTGTGGACTATGTACGTTATTCACGTGAACCTTCTTTTATCTTGTGTTTCAATATCTTTGAATCATGCATGTTATGATAAGCTTCTGTAAAAAGTGTTTATTGTGTATTTTGCAACAGGCTGTTATGGCGTGACATGTGTGGATGGAGAGCGTGACGATCCATGGTTATGTGACCGATGCAAAGATCACATTCCAAGGGACAAGAGTTCGATTACCCTCAACGATGTTGTAAGTTTCTTTACGGTTTTAAACATCACCAATTTCACATTTTATGCAGTTGCTGCAAGCTATAAGTCGTACATATCATCCTCTTTATTTTAAAGCTTAACAATTGTATTCTTGGCTTTAACGTAACATCACTGCTTTATCTATCAACAGTGACCGCCACGTTTAGCCCCTCTTAAGTGTGAAATGTGTGTTAAAAGGAGCCATTTCAGTCTATCTCGTTTTTGTTTTCGTTTTCTGCTTTTAGAAAATGAACAACTATAAAATGAATTATATTCAGTAGGATTATTGCAATACTGTTTCATTCTTTAGGTTTGAGGAGTACAAAGATGCCGGATAGAAACTGTTGTCAAATGTGATGTGATATGGGTGAAAGTCAAGAATAATATAATAATAATATTCTAGAAGGAAACAGTAATACTGTTATAATTCATTTTTCTGCCACTAGAGATTATAAATGCCTTTGTTGTGCAGTCGTATGAACAGTGAGGAAGAGCGGTTGTTAACTTGCCATATTTTTCTTGGTTGCAGCACTGCTGCTTGTGTAGAATGAGGGGTGGAGCACTTAGGAGAACTAAAGACAACAGGTAACTTGGCAGCATGAAATTTTGTACAAATAGCAGAAAAAACGTTTACCAGAATAATGACTACAATTCCAGGAATCGTAATAAATATTAGGTTTGATGATAATGCTACTAGATGATGATGGTGGTGATAGGTGGTGATGATGATGGAGATGATGAAGATGGTGATAAATGACAATGTGCAATGGTGCTCATGATTATTGTGATGAAGATAAAGATGATAGTGATGAAAATAATGATGTTAGATAATGATGATGATGAGAAAAATCTACGATGATGATGATGATGATAGTTTTCAAAGCGAATAAATGATAATGATAGTTTTCATGAAGATGGTGATTTTAGAGGTTTATCACACTAAACTAAAACGAGAGCTTGATTAACAAAATCTAAACCAGAAAAAAATAGGTTAAAAATAATGCATTTTACGAGATAAGACATGTCACGAGAAACAACCAATCAGGAGGCATAGCAAGACAAGGTACGTCATAAGTATAGGACATAACGTTTTCTCTGAACTTTAACGAAACTGTAGTGCGACTGTATGGTTGTAATGGCAAAACTAGTTTTAGTGTAATATTAAGTCTCATTTGTTGCAAACAGTTGGATTCACGTCGGTTGCGCTGTTGTCATTCCTGAAGTCACCTTTGACGATATAACACATCGAGATAATATTGATATATCTGAAATACCACAAGCACGTAAAAAGTTGGTGAGTACTGTCTGTGGCCTTTGAAAGCCTTCGTTTGAAAAATTTGTTGCTTAACAAGATTGGCAAGAACTTTTAAGTCATAAACTCGATAGTTATTTAACTGGATTCTTTCTTAATGTAAAATCGTAAGCTGTATGCCAACAACCTTGTAAGCAAAGATCTGCTTAAACAAGTTGCATCAACTTCAGTATCGCGTTTTGCCAATCACATGCAAAATAAATGACAATACGTGTTATTTCCGTGCTGTGTTTTGGCACAAACTTTTACCGCCTTTCGGTGGAGAGCAGCGTGCAGCTGTTTTGTTGTGATGAAATGTTGTGCGGTGTACACACGTTGCATATGCTGTGTTTTGGTGCGACCTTTTCCTGCCCTTCGGTGGAGAGCAGCATGAGGTTGTTTGGATGTGATGTGATGTTGTGCGGTGTACACACGTTACATATGCTGTATTTTGGCACGAACTTTTCCCGCCTTTCGATGGGAGCAGCGTGTGGTTGTTTTGTTGTGATGAAATGTTGTGCGGTGTACACACGTTGCAGACACTGTGTTTTGGTGCGACCTTTTCCCATCCTTCGGTGGAGAGCAGCAGAGGTTGTTTTGATGTGATGTGATGTGATGTTGTGTGGTGTACACACGTCACATACACTGTATTTTGGTGTGAACTTTTCCCACCTTTCGATGGAGAGCAGCGTGCGGTTGTTTTGTTGTAATGAAATGTTGTGCGGTGTACACACGTTGCATACGCTGTGTTTTGGTGTGACCTTTTCCCGCCCTTTGGTGGAGAGCAACATGAGGTTGTTTTGATGTCATGTGATGTTGTGCGGTGTGCACACGTCATATACGCTGTATTTTGGCGCGAACTTTTCCCGCCTTTCGATGGAGAGCAGCAGAGGTTGTTTTGATGTGATGTGATGTTGTGCGGTGTACACACGTCACATACACTGTATTTTGGTGTGAACTTTTCCCACCTTTTGGTGGAGAGCAGCATGCGGTTGTTTTGTTGTGATGAAATGTTGTGCGGTGTACACACATTGCACATGCTGTGTTTCGGTGCGACCTTTTCCCGCCCTTCGGTGGCTCCTAGACTCCTAGATAGTGTAATTAAATGATTTAAATGTTTGAACGAAATTGAAAATTGGAAAATCCAAGATGACAGCCAAAATGGCGACCTGAAAATTTGCTTTGTTTGCTGGCAAACTAATTTTGTTTGTACCAAATGTCAATTCATTGGACAAATAGATTGGAAAATTCTTCTAGGTATCTCTCCCTTCCCCCTCCCCCCTTCATCATACGTATTTGTTATGATTTGGGGGTTAAATAAATTTTAGCTGGATATTTATAATTCACTCGTCAAAATTAACTTTATTCTGATTGGACAAGAAGGTCACTAATTGCCCTCTGCAGGATTCTAAGTAAGCTGCTACGTTAACTACACGTACAACTAAGAGCAGAAAAATAAAATAAAAATAAATTAATGATCAGCAGTCGTTTCGCCATTTTTAATGAGAACTTATCAATACTCTGTTTTATGTAGAAATGCCTACACTGCCAGGAGACAACACGTGGAGTACACGTGTCAGCATGTACCCAGTGTACATCAGGAAAATGTGCCATCGCTTTTCACCCAACCTGCAGTGTACTTGCGGGAGGACCGATGGTTGCTGGTGATTGGCCACAGCGTGTTGAGGCATATTGTGACCGACATCGCAGAGACAAGTTCAAGGTAAACCCATTAATAATTTTTTTATATGATTTTTTTATAAATTATGCCTAAATTTTCCAAACTGTTAAAATATTAATTTAAACTTCAAACTAACATGTTTTTTACGTTACAATTCAATTTTTAGAGACACTGCAAACCCGTACACAGAATTGGTGCAATTGTTTTTGTTATTTTTTTATTGCTGAAGTTGAAATGAAGACAAAAACATGTCAATCACAAAAATAGTATCAGTAAAGGGTAATCAGTAATAAATATTCAGGACTCGGGGGATAAAAACAAGCTCCTTATTGGAATCACAAAAACAGCATCAAATTGCGCGGTATTAGTAAAAAATGTCTATTGCTCATCCGTCATGTTCGAAGAAGACCACAACTTTCTAGTCAATAAGTTTCTCTCAAAGTAATAAATAAGCGATTAAAAGGAGGGGAAGGGGATGGGGGTGAAGCGGCGTTGGACATGTTTTCATACAACCGAGCTGCCCCTTAACCCCCTACAATTCAGGTGCATTTCACGTGCTTTCGGCGGTTGCTCGCACCCCCTCCTCCCCCAGCAAAAAATCATGCGTATGGATCTGCACTGTAACTTGAAAAATAAGAACCTGCTATGAAATTCTAGTCTGAAAACACTCCTATATAAAGATGGTCTAAATGGAAAATCTTAGCAAAATCCAAGAGGTCTTAAAATCTAGGTTTTACCGTTTAAATGTTTCTAAAAAATATGAATAGTTTGTGCAGCCAAATTAAAAACTCGATACATTGCTTTATCAGGTATTCAAACAACTTGAAGTCAGTTGAAAATTATTTTTTTAACCCACTTAAAGATTAGAAAAATGACTGGAAGTGGATGATGCATTGTGGGTAATAACGAAAAAGCCCTAATGCCTTTAATAACTACGTAGAAATACAAGAAGGGCACGTGTCTAAAGAAAAACACCACTGAAACATTTTCTTTCCATTTGAAGGCACAACAAAGAGACTTCTCGGAAATTAGATGTGGACAATCAGTGATTGCGAAGCACAAAAATGGAAGGTTTGTTCAAAATTTTACCTTTTCTTGATAGCTCTATTACCATACTTACTGCTCAAGACACGTTTTTGTTGTTTGTTTCTTCAGTCTAATTATCACCTTTTTCCAAGCATTTTAGGGCTGATTACATGGAAGCTACCCCAGTGCCAGCAAAGAGTCAAAATCCGGCTTTTTATATCTCCTGATAGAGTATTGAGAGACTGTATGGTGAGTGATTGCTTAACTCAAATGGCAACCCCTACTGCATCTTTTTAAACCAATGGCATTTACAATGCTAAAAATATTGCTTTTGCAACTGGGTTTTTGCATGATAATAAAAACTTTATATAGATATAAAAGTTACTGCTTCTCAGGTTAAAAAAGTTTAAAATAAATCTAAAAAATGTCCCAACGTTTCGGATATAACACTATCCTTCTATCGTTTCTTATCACTTCCCCTGAAGAAGGATAGCATTACATCTGAAACGTCGGGACATATTTTAGATTTATTTTCAACTTTTTTAACCAGAGAAGCAGTAAACTTTTATGGCATTTACAATTTTTACAACATCAATATCTTATTGTATTAATACCTCAACATTTTCTGATTCATCGGGAATGTTTTCTCCAACAATGATATTTGGATTTTCAGAAAGAATTTTAATTAGCTCATCGATTTGCTTCAAACACCTGTAAAAAGGACAGGCACATTGAATTGATTGGCACAAAAATATAGACATTTTGAGGAGTGTAGTCACTACCACCAAACAGAGTCCTTCTCAGAACTACCCTAACCCAGATGATCTCACAACATGATCTATTATTGCTCCTCGTTTCAAACCATTACTGCACTGAAGAGTGTATTACTGTGTCATCTCTTCTGTCAGTGTTTTGAAAGCCTCTCCTTTAGTTGTTCGTATTGTACTGTGTGAGTTACCACTTAACTGTCATCAGCAATGTAAGAAACAGTAATATTTTTTAGTTTAAAATCAATAACTTAATAATAATGATAATAATAATAATAATAATAATAATAATAATAACAATAATAATAACATTAACATTAACAAAAACTTTTCATAATTCTCTTTTCATCATCTTTTCATTGTCTTTTCATCATATTTTTATCTTCTTTCTTTTGAATAATTTTTTATTATTGTCTTTTAAGAACAAAAAACATCTTTTCACTACAAAGAACCAAGCATCCTTTCTATATTTTTCATATTTGCATGATTCTTGCCAGGAGCTGCTCATTTTTTTCGGAGTTCTTGTTATTTATTACTGATTACCCTATGTTAGCAACGGACCATTAGAAAAGTGGTGGGGGTGGGGGGAGGTGGAGGGAGTTGGTGGGGAAAATACTAAAAAAAACTCATACAAGGTCAGATGACTGCAAAAAAAATTCATGCAAAGAAGAAGTGAAGAAAAAAATTCATGCAGAGTAAATTGCTTTTTTTAATTATCATTTCAAAAAGGCTTATGAGCAAGAAATTGGTCTCAAAATGCTGGAAAAGTTGAAAAGGCCATTTTAGAAACTCGATATTTTAAATTTTCTGGGGGGAAGGGGAGGGGGGCATACCCCAGACCACCCTATGAAACTCGTTCCTACAGTGCTTGTTGTGTCTCCCTTTTGGAAAATCTTAGATCTAACACTATAAATAGAACAGAAATATGATCTATATTGTACACTATAATACTTATTAGATAATACGGACACTAATTTCATTATCTTTTCCTTAGTTTTGACTATGACACTGTCACACTTATTATGAAAATATTTAAAAGATGACAAATTAGTCAAAAACGTTTGTGTAAATTTTAAATCAGAAAATTTTATGGCATTATTTTGTATTTTAAACTTTTATTGGAGACTTGATATGAATGTGATAATATTGTTTCACAGGTTTAATGAAATCACTCTAAGCTCACAAAGTACAATTTTTTTCTTAAATTTCTTTTTGATTTCTAAATGACAAACAAAAGCCTGGATATTTGAATAAAACAATTCGTTCAGAGGGTTTCAGTCACAAAAAAAAATTCCTGTACAAGCACTGAGTGAAAAAAATACCTGCAAACAGAAAGTCACTCCCCCAAACATTGTCATCACTTTTCTAATGGCCTGTCCCTTAATACTTATTAGACATATTTCAGAATAACTGCAGAATGCAGTTAATCAAACAGTGTGTGCTTGACATGTATGTCTGATCACCCTTTCTTAACCCTTTAAGCCCCAAGCACGACAAACGACGGTAAATTCTCCCAACTGAGTTCCATACTTCCTAAGCAGTATGGGAGAATTTGGCATTTCAACTTCCACACCTTATTTATTGTTTTGTTTGAGTTATGTAAGGAGAAGTTGGAGGTTGATAATTTGCCTGGGGCTGTGAGGGTAAAAAATAATAAAATGAAAGGCTTTGTACTTACTCTTGCCACATATCTGGCTTCATACAGGTTGCAATGTTGGGATTGTAATCATAAATTGAGGAAATAATGTGAAACAACAGTTTGACAGTCATTGCAGGTCCTGCAGACATAATAAAGAAGTTAAAAAGGTGATGTAACAGTTGGCAAGGTGGCTGGTAAAGCTTTCTACTAAGTGCTAACAGCCATCAAACATAATTCACCTCAATTTTGTAGTTACGTACACAGAAAGCCACACTTTCCACTGACAAACTTGAAAATACCCATCAGAAATGAACAGGGTTTGTACACTTTTAATCAAGGCAAATTCCAGGACTTTTCCAGGGTTTTCAAGGACTAAATTAACAAAAACCAAGGACTTTCAACCAAAAAAACATTGGGTTGCTGGGCCCATTCTCTCAATGAACTGAAGAACACGGGTAGACGCAGACAAGCAAGAAACTATGAAAATAAATTTCTGCAATCTTTTCGCATGAATCTGTTCCCAGATTTGTGGCCCCACTCTGAAAACGTGAGAAATATTAAAAGTTAGTTATTTTATCAAAAAAACTTCCTATGAAATAAGCTAATTTTCCAGGACTTTCCAGGACTGATATAACTTTTCCAGGTTTTCCAGGCCTGGATTTTGAATTTCTGTTTTTCCAGGACTTTCCAGGTTTTCAAGGACCCGTATGAACCCTGAATGAATGAAAACACCCGGTCACTTTTCTTGATTCATCTTGGTGCTACTAACTATTTTAATACTATTTTACTAATTATTTTAATTTTCTTGCATTTAAAAATACAAGAACTACATTGGTTAGAGTTCACACATAAGAGGGGTAAAAACATAAAAGTTACAAATTATAACAGTTTGATTAATTTAATCATTATAATCAGAGCCAGAAATAATGGCCAATGGTCTATAGTTTTCCGACCAAATTCCTTTTTTTCCAAGCAAATGCTGAAGTGGAAATTTTGTCCAGACAAAATTTGAGAAAAAGAAATCTGTCGGTACTCAGAGCTTACTCAAACTCAACTAAAACGTTTCTGACCAAATTTGAAAATTTCTGGTCCAATTTCATTTTGCTCTGAAGTTTTTCTGAACAAATTTGAAAATTATTTCAGGCTCTGTATAATATAGTCTCCTTAGGACATTTCACAGTAAATTTTAGGACTTTTTGACATAAACACCTTTAGTTTACTTCCATCACAAGTCTTATCTGACGTTGAGCATAAAAACAAAAATACTGCAGATGTTTCAGTTGGTGATAGTCTAATGGATTTCAAAGTTATAACAATTTCTAGTTCTATTTTCATTTAAGTCCAACCCCTCATCTACGCTGTGGGAGGTGGGAAGCAGGCAAAGTATGGTATTGCCAAACAGGGTGATGTATGGTTGGTAGAATTATATCTGGGCTGCCATGGTTGTCATGAAGGCCTGTTAGGATCAACCCAGAAATGCCTGCTCGCCAACGGGGCTCTGGTGAAGCTTGGTGGGCCGATCCCCCACTAAGTGGATAACTAATGATTATGGACACACCAACAATTTGTAACTACCAGTGCAAATTTGGATTGGAAGAGCCTTCTGAGGGAAGTGCAAGAATGACACAAGGTAGACAAACCCAAACTTCAGTAGACTGGAAAAGATGGTCCAAAATCGTGTCCAATGGAAGCACATTGTTGATGGCCTATGCTCCATCCTGGAGTAAAGGGCGATGATGATGATGATGATTTTCATTTAAAGCTTCAAGGAAAAACACACAAGTACACATTTGGGTTTGTACTTTGTCATTACCAAAGCTACTTTTAAGGTTACTGTATACCTTCAGGGGTGTTTTGCGTCAAAACGGTACAGTGCATCTGTCTTAAACCGTAGATACCTAAACCCTACATCAAATTAAAGCTTATAGAGCTGGTTTTCGGACTATACTAAAAGTTTTGAATTTAAATGAAATTTTAGATTTTTTTACGTTTTCTAAAAACGAGCGACAAAATCGCCTTTCGTGAGTTCCAAGTCACAGGGAATTTGTTCGTTTTCCCTAAAATTTTTGCAGTAGCTTCTTCAATATATGAAGAACAAAA